>QNTS01003199.1:96206-142899 GCA_003317085.1 Hucho hucho
GGGGTTAGGGTTAGGTTTAGGGTTTGGGGGTTAGGGTTAGGGTTAGGGTTTTTGGGACTGCACCACCAGAGAGGGCTCCATAAAAAAAGCACTTCCCCTCTAATTGAGGACGCTATCATTCGCTCTCTGGTAAAAACAAGCAGAGCAGAGAGAGAGAGAGAGGGGGCACTAATATCTCTCTCTCTGTCTTTTTCTCCCCCTTTGTCTTTCTCACCCCTACTCCCATCTATCCTCCCCTCTCTTCCTCTCCCCCCACCTCTCTCTCTCTCTCTACCTCTCTCCCTCCCTCCCTCCACCTGAGGTAGGTCTGTGTGTAAAAGCTGTGCCTGGCTTCCTGTTCTCACGAGGAGGCTGTAACTGAGACCTGTACTGTAGGCTGTGTGTCTCTGAGGGAAGACTGACTGCAGCCCTAAGTGTTTAGAACAGTTAGGGTTCAAGTTAGAGAAGTGGACCAAGTACTAGTATACTGTACCTATCCTTTTCAGATGGCATGGAATCAGGATCAGAAAAGGGTTTACAACTTGTCTTGGGAGGTATATATCAACCGACACCTGGGTTTAATTCTGTTTACCTGAGAGCGGCCGTCCAGGTCTATTTAATGCTTTATAAACGTGACTCATTGCACCATGTTTATATCAATATGAAGTACAGGGGCCCTTTACCCTGCAACTGAAACCCAAAGAGGGCCGTTAGAGTAGGGCCCATTAGCCTAATGGCTGTCTAACATTTCACTCAGGACCTATTACTGTTATGGCTGAGAGCTTTGAAATGCCCTTTTTATGGCTCCTTCGGATCCACAACACCTAGGAATAGAGAGGAGGAGGAGGAGGAGGAGGAGGAGGAGGAAGAAAGAAAGAAAAACAATAAAAACGGAGGCTAAGGCAACCCAGTGACCTGACTGACGGGACCAGGCTAAACTCTTAGCTGTGGCGAGGAGAGTGAGGCTGCTTGGCTGACCCATTACACTTTGATGCAGAGGTCAGAGAGTCTTTAAGTGGCTATCCTGATCTGGCCATCGTCTGCCCTGACCCCGTCTTGTGAAGTTCACCTTTAACCTTTGACCTCTCGTACTAGTAAAAATGTGCATCCCAAATGGCATCCTATTACCTATAGAGTCCTATGCCCCTGGTCAAGAGTAGTGCACTATAAAGGGAATAGGATGTCATTTCAGATGCACTCTAAGAGAACAGGATAGTTGAGCTCGGCCAGCCAATCAAGTCCAATGCAAGACCCTGTAAGGTCGTCATCATCATCATATAACTGAGGAATCCCACCCTTGTGTTTGGGTTTGATCACCACAGATATCAAACAACTTAGCTTCTGCTATTCACTAGCATTTCTTTCTTTTGAATCTTGCAGGGCAGATATAGGTCAGTCTGGATGAGATAAGGGCATCTGGTTGGCACTGAGGGCATGTGGTTAGTGTGACTATGTCATAAGGTGGGTGTAGCTGGTGTAGAGTCAGGCGCAGGAGAGCAGAGATGAGAGGCACTTTACTAAGCACTTTACTAGGCAATGTCAAAATACAGAATGCAATCGTGTCATAAAACAAATGCCCAAAAACCCAAGTAAGGCAGCACAAAGTACAAAATAACCTCACAAATACAGGCTGTACAAAGCATGGGTGAAAACATACAACCCGGCGTACCAACATGCCAAAACAAACAATTCCCCACACAGACATGGGGGGAACAAAGATAACAGTAATGTCAGGACCCGGTCACGAACTTGGGTCTCTGGTGTGAGAAACAGTCACTTAGCAAACTGAGCCACTAATAGTTGGCAGAATCTAGAAGATGAGGCAGACACAGCAGTAATAGAGACGGTGTTTTAATAACGACAAAAATAAAGTTCTTCAGGCAAAAAAAAGGTAATCCACCAAGACAAAAAGGTAAATCCACAAGGAAAGAAGGAACAGCAGAAAATAGTCTCAAAAGAGAATCCAAAAAATAAACGATACCAAAACAAAGTTCCACAAGAGAGTCCAACTGGAGCAACAAACGTTCACAGCTTCACTGAGGCTGGGTGCTAACATTCAAACACAGAGCAAAGAACTAAGGAAAACTAAGGGTTTAAATACATACAAGGGAAACGAGGCACAGGTGCAAATAATAACTGGAAACAAGGGAAAACAAAAGGATCAGACAAAAAAGGCACAATGGGGGCCTCTAGTGGCCAAAAACCGGAAGAAATCCGTCCGAATGTTGACAAGTAATGAATGAAAATGACAAGACAAACAAGACAAAACAAATGGAAAATGAAAAGTGGATGGCGATGGCTAGAAGACCGGTGATGTCGACCACCGAATGCCGCCCGAACAAGGAGAGGAACTGACTTCGGCGGAAGTCGTGACAGTACCCCCCCCCCCCTTGACGTGCGGCTCCAGCAGTGCGCCGACACCGGCCTCGGGGACGACCCGGAGGGCGAGGTGCAGGGCGATCCGGACGGAGACGGTGGAAGTCCCGCAGCATTGAAGTGTCCTACACGTCCTCCGCCGGAACCCAGCATCTCTCCTCCGGACCGTACCCCTCCCAGTCCACCAGGTACTGAAGGCCCCTCGCCCGACGCCTCGAGTCCAGTATGGAGCGAATGGGAATACGCCGGGGCCCCCTCGATGTCCAGAGGGCTCGGAGGAACCTCCCGCACCTCAGACTCGTGGAGCGGACCAGCCACCACCGGCCTGAGGAGAGACACATGGAACGAGGGGTTAATACGGTAATCGGGGGGAAGCTGTAACCTGTAACTAACCTCGTTCAGTCTCCTCAGGACTGGGGCAGGTTTCGGGTCGAGAGCCAGACCCAGTGCCCCAGTGCGAACACCGGGGCCTCACTGAGGTGATGACCTGCGCTGGCTTTCTGGCGCAGCACGGCCCGCTGAAGGTGAACATGAGCAGCGTCCCATGTCTCCTCTGCGCGCCTGAACCAGTCGTCCACCGCAGGAGCCTCGATCTGACACTGATGCCAAGTGCCGGGAGTATGGCTCAATCGCTGTGGCGATGAGAGGTAGTGGGTAACTGTACCTCACAGTGATGTGGTTTAAGCCTTGATAGTCAGTACACGGGCACAGACCTCCCTCCTTCTTCTTCACAAAAAATAAACTTGAGGAGGCGGGTGAAGTGGAGGGCCGAATGTACCCCTGATGCAGGGATTCAGTGACATATGTTTCCATAGCCTCCGTCTCCGCCAGTGACAGGGGATACACGTGACTCCTGGGAAGTGCAGCGTCTACCAGGAGATTTATCGCACAATCCCCCCGTCGATGGGGTGGTAATTGAGTCGCCTTCTTTTTGGAGAAGGCGAGAGCCATATTCGGGGGGAATGCGCACGGTGGAGACCTGGTCTGGACTTTCTACCGTAGTAGCACCAATGGAAACCCCTAAACACCTCCCCGAGCACTCTCGCAACCACCCCGTGAGAGCCCTCCATTGCCATGAAACAGTGGGGTCATGACAGGCTAACCAGGGTAGGCGTAGCACCACGGGAAACGCAGGAGAGTCAATGAGAAATAGACTGATTCTCTCCTCATGACCCCCCTGCGTCACTATGCCCAGTGGAGCAGTAGCCTCCCTAATCAACCCTGACCCTAATGGTCGACTATCTAAGGCGTGAACAGGGAAGGGCACAGCCACTGGAACAATGGGGATCCCTAAACTATGGGCGAAAAATCTATAAAATTCCCAGCTGAGCCTGAATCGACGAGCGCCTTATGCTGGGAATGCGGGGAAAACTCAGGAAACATAACATACAACCACATGTGCGCAACAGAGGGCTCTGGGTGAGCATGGTGCCGGCTTACCTGGGGCGAAGCGATAGTGCCCTGCCTGCTGCCTCGACTTCCAGAGGAACCAACCTGGCTCCTCCGGTCTCCCTGAGCGCAGCACCTCCCAGCGGTGGTGCTGTGGAATGGAACCGACAGAGCCCGCTCTGAACGTCCGCGAGTAGCCAGCAGGTTATCCAACCGAATGGACAGGTCCAACCAGCTGGTCAAAGGTGAGGGTGACGGACGTCCTCGCGCAAACTGCAGCGATAGGGGTCGATCAGGGCCTTGTCGTTACATCCCGGGCCAGCGGCCAGGGTCCTAAAGTCCAGCGCGAACTCCTGGGCGCTTCTTGTCCCCTGCCTCAAATGGAAGAGACGTTCACCCGCCGCTCTACCCTCGGGTGGGTGGTCGAAGACTGCCCGGAAGCGGAAGGGTGAAATCCTCTAAGTGGTCCAGCGCCAAAACAAAACAAACAATTCCCCACACAGACATGGGGGGAACAAAGGGTTAAATGGACAACAGTAATGAATGAAAATTAAAACCAGGTGTGTGGAAAAACAAGACAAAACAAATGGAAAATGAAAAGTGGATCGGCGATGGCTAGAAGACCGGTGACGTCGACCGCCGAACGCCACCCGAACAAGGAGAGGAACCAATTTCGGCGGAAGTTGTGACAGACTAAGATAATACTCAGGAAGAGAATGTTTTAATGGAGAAGACTATTTGAAATGTGATCATAGTTACGTAATGACTCACCCTCCGGAATGTTAGTCATTTGTTTTTTGTTATTACACAGTAGCTACCGATCTGATTTGTGTTTCTGTCTGACGGGTTTGACCTCTCACAAATTCACAAATTCACCCCTGAAGCTCCCTGCTCGCCCAAATGACTCTCCCTAAACAATGTGCAAGATGATCTGCTTATGAGTCATTTACTTTCCCGCAAGAGAGAAGGATCATTGTTTATGAGAGATGACCAGTGAGAGTAATCTTAAGCAATCCAATCAAGTTAAGCTTAAACATTATTTTATGTTTGAACAAGAACAGACCCGAATAGAAACATACATCTCCAAAGTATTGTGACTGTTGGGACGTGGCCAACTGAAGACATTTCTAGTTGGGCTCCTTAGTCCTATCCCAGCCGTTCACTCTGTTGGGGGACAATAAAGATTGACCAGTTTTGAAGTGTATTCCAGGCATATCTTGTGATAGCTGATATGTTAATGCTTGGTTTTAGCTTGGTCGTTGTTTCACTCCTTTTTACTGAGACATCCCCACTGAGAGTTAGGCTGTCCTGAAATTGACACTGTACACAGGTAACACTGGATAAAGAGTTAGCCTACTGTACTGTACAACATCTACTCACTGGAGAAAGAGTTAGCCTACTGTACTGTACAACATCTACTCACTGGAGGAAGAGTTAGCCTACTGTACTGTACAACATCTACTCACTGGAGGAAGAGTCTCCAGACACGCCGCAAGTAGTTCATGCCTACCAACACAGGACTATAAACCTTAACCCACCACCCACAGTATAAATATACACTGAGTATCCCAAACATTAGGAACACCTTCCTAATATTGAGTTGCCCTCAGAACAGCCTCAATTTGTCTGG
Organism: Hucho hucho; assembly: GCA_003317085.1. NCBI lineage: Eukaryota > Metazoa > Chordata > Actinopteri > Salmoniformes > Salmonidae > Hucho > Hucho hucho. Next base: position 101,581 of record QNTS01003199.1, read on the forward strand.
GCATGGACTCTACAAGGTGTCGAAAGCATTCCACAGGGATGCTGGCCCATGTTGACTTCAATGCTTCCCACAGTTGTGTCAAGTTGGCTGGATGTCTTTTGGGTGGTGGACCATTCTTGATACACACAGGAAACTGTTGAGCATTAAAAATCCTGCAGTGTTGCAGTTCTTGACACAAACCGGTGCGCCTGGCTCCTACTATCATACCCTGTTCAAAGGCACTGAAATATTTTGTCTTTCCCATTCACCCTCTGAATGGCACACATACACAATCCATGTCTCAATTGTCTCAAGGCTTAAAAATATATTTTTTACCTGTCTCCTCCCCTTCTTCTAAACTGATTGAAGTGGATTTACAAGTGACATCAACAAGGAATCATAGCTTTCAACTGGATGCACCTTGTCGGTCTATGTCATGGAAAGAGCAGGTGTTCTTAATGTTTGATAAACTCAGTGTACATGTCTGTCTGACCATGTATGTCCTGTGATGTATGTTGTATATAAGTGAAGGGTTGTGATGTATTATACTGTATGTATGCCAGGAATGCCTGTATTGTTGCCAATAACATTTCACTATAGAAAAATAAAGTATTCATTAATTAATCTCCAGGTGGGCAGACCAAGGGGGTGCATCTCCCTCTGAACCCAGACTGGGCCTCTCTCCTCCTGGCCTGGGTCGGGTCAGCACCCCAGCGTCTGGTCTGGTGCTGGAGGCAGATGGAGGTCCAAACATTTGATACTCCACTATGGGAAGTCAATAGTGGCTACTTGAACTCCAAATGATTCGCTCTCTCTCTCTCTCTCTCACTCTGGTTTTCATTTCAACACTGGTCTTTGTCTGAAGGAGGTTACATTTTTTACTAAAGCTTAAGATTTGAGGCCAGAATTCAACACAAAAGCAATTCTTTATACTGTAAGCATAATTGCCTCTTGGTTGGTGAGAGAGAGTGAGAGAGAGAGAGAGAGAGGGTGGGGGGGGGGGAGTGAGCCCCAGACAGTGTTCTTGGATACAGTAAATAAACTCAGCATGTTTCCTGACAGAAAGGATGAGTGTACATGGGAGACACAGAGCAGAATAACATTTAGGCAGATTATGATACATTTTTTCCAATGCTATGATCAGGAATGTGACTCATTGTCAAAATAAAAAGTATGATGTACTGTTCTGTCAGTACATGATGATGCAATCAAATTCATTTCACATCCTCACATTCTTAGGACATAGCATTTTTGGTCTGTTCTGTTATTCAAAATGAACCTAAATGAGGTAGGATTGATATAAGGAGGACACAGATAAATATAATAAAATATAGTTTATTTGAGTAGGGACAAAGAGCCAGAACCACACCAAGTATCTGCTCCTTGTAGCCAACCCAAACACACTCTTAGGTGCCGATTCCGACCCGAGTTAAGCAGCGTAAAATGATTTTTATGCACTTTTCTCTCTATGCGTTTTCTGACTTTGAACTTTTTTGACTAGGCAAGTCAGTTAAGAACAAATTCTTATTTTCAGTGACGGCCTAGGAACAGTGGGTTAACTGCCTGTTCAGGGGCAGAACGACAGATTTGTACCTTGTCAGCTCGGGGAATTGAACTTGCAACCTTTCGGTTACTAGTCCAACGCTCTAACCACTAGGTAACCATGAGAATAGCAAGCTATTCAAACGCAATTAAAGGTACACAGTATTTAAAGGGATGGCTTAGGATAAATGTACTGAAAACCCTATTAAATGAAAATCTGTTGGCCAGCAAGTGGGAGGGTTTTCAGCGGTTGCATTATATGTATTCATGCGCGCGCAAGGGAACCATGCCAGCAAAGCCCGTTAAGCACCTGCATTAGGTAAGTCTGAATAGCAACTACTGAGAAGTGCGTAGGAAAGGCGTGCATAGGAAAGGTGTACATTTCCTAAGTCGGAATCGGCCCCTTACTGAATAGGATACTTAGGTCATCCTTAAACTGGCACTCATTGGAGTCTGGAATAGCCCTCAGGAATAACTTCTATGCTCGCTCCGAGGCAAGTAACACTGAAACATACATGAGAGCATCAGTTGTTCCGGGCGACTGGGTGATCACGTTCACCGCAGCCGATGTGAGTAAGACCTTTAAACAGGTCAACATTCACAAGGCCGCTGGGCCAGGATGTGTACTCCGAGCATGCGCTGACCAACTGACAAGTGTCTTCACCAACATGTTTCAAGCATAGTCCCTGTGGCCAAAAACACCAAGGTAACCTGCCTAAATGACTACCGACCCGTAGCACTCACGTCTGTAGCCATGAAATGCTTTGAAAGGCTGGTCATGGCTCACATAAACACCATCATCCAAAAAACCCTAGACCCACTCCAATTTGCATACCGCCCCAACAGATCCACTGATGATACAATCTCTATTGCACTCCACACTGCCCTTTCCCACCTGGACAAAAAGGAACACCTATGTGAGAATGCTATTCATTGACTACATCTCAGTGTTCAACACCATAGTACCCTCAAAACTCATCACTAAGCTAAGGACCCTGGGACTAAACACCTCCCACCTGGGGGCGGCCCGTCAGGCAATCCAGGATCCAGTTGCAGAGGGTACAACACGGGGGTTCCTCAGGGGTGCGTGCTCAGTGCCCTCCTGTACTCCCATGACTGCACGGCCAGGCACGACTCCAACACCATCATTAAGTTTGCCGATGACACAACAGTGGTAGGCCTGATCACCGACAACAATGATGAGACAGCCTAAAGGGAGGAGGTCAGAGACCTGACCGTGTGGTGCAAGGACAACAACCTCTCCCTCAACATGGTCAAGACAAAGGAGATGATTGTGGACTACAGGAAAAGGAGGACCGAGCACTCCCCCATTCTCATTGACGGGGATGTAGAGGAGCAGGTTGAGAGCTTCAAGTTCCTTGGCGTCCACATCACCAACAAACTAACATGGCCCAAGCACACCAAGACAGTCGTGAAGAGGGCACGGCAAAACCTTTTCCCCCTCAGGAGACTGAAAAGATTTGGCATGGGTCCTCAGATCCTCAAAAGGTTTTACAGCTGCACCATCAAGAGCATCCTGACGGGTTGCATCACTGCCTGGTATGGCAACTGCTAGGTCTCTGACCGCAAGGCGCTACAGAGGGTAGTGCGTTCAACCCAGTACATCACCCGGGCCAAGCTTCCTGCCACCCAGGACCACCAGATATGTGTCGAAGTGTGATAAAATAAATGGATAAACCTCCTGACCTACTGTATTGACCTTATTCACACTGAAGACCTGCTGTATCCAGATAACAGTATAATCACTAAGTATGCTCCTCACTGAGTAAAGCATATAGACTAAACCAGTCTACAAGATACAGAGAGAAAGAGAGGGGCATGGAAAGAGAAGAGGAGAGGATCGAAAGATAAAAATAGAAGGAGAGGGGAAAGATGTGGAAAAAAGAGGGACCACTTATCTCCCCTCCAACCCCCTGTTGGGCCACTTCACTAAAGCTGCCCTCCCGTTGGGCTATTTCCAGTTGGCAGAAGTCAAGAGGATGCTGAGTGAGAAGGAGATGTATGGTTTCCTTTTCTGCCAGCCAGCTCGGCAGCTAGGCAGACCTCATAAAACCTCTACCCTATCCTATCTGCCCTATCTGCCTCGCTCTCCCTCCACCCCTCCCTCTCTGCCTCCCTCTCTCCATTCCTCCTTCCCTTCCTCCATTCCTCACAGGCCTCCAGATGGATACAATGACACCTCAAAGGGGATCTTTAGTAATCTCTTGACCTGCCACCCCTGACTTGCCCTGCCACCTCGCCTGCTGGCTTCATCCATCCTTCCGATGGCTCTGCTCTGCATGTGTGTTGGGGAGGGGAGGTGGTAGCTGTGCATGTGGTTTGGGGAGAGGTGTGTAGAATGAATGTGTGTTGGGCAGGGCTCTAAATTAAACCATTTGGTGCTCCCAACTTATGAAAGTTAGGAGCACAACATAAAATTGGACATTCTGCCAAATTCTCTGAAATGACGTTGGAGACGTCTTATGGTAGAGAAATTAACATTAAATTATCTGGCAACAGCTCTGATGGACATTCCCGCAGTCAGCAATCCAATTGCACGCTCCCTTAAAACTGTGGCATTGTTTTGTTTGACAAAACTGCACATTTTAGAGTGGCCTTTTATTGTTCCCATCACAAGGTGCACCTGTGTAATGATCATGCTTTTTAATCAGCTTCTTGATATTCCACACCTGTCAGGTGGATGGCTTATCTTGGCAAATGAGAAATGCTCACTAACAGGAATGTAATCAAATTTGTATACATAATTTGAGAGAAATAAGCTTTTTGTGCATATGGGAAATATCTGGGATCTTTATTTTTCAGCTAATTCAAATTTGTTGTTCAATATACAAAGACATTTGTGGAATAAGATTTATGATTTAATTTTGATATTTAATCCCCATTAGGTATATTTTTTTCTTCTGTGTCCCCAAATGTTCGACTAATGGCCTAGAAGTAAAGTTACCAGGTTGGTTGCAACGGAGACACAGAACTTCGCATGGAGCATCGTGTTAGCGCCGGTTTTCTTAAAACAACACTAACAGGAGATTACATGAACTTGTGTGCTAAAATAAGCTTGATCACAAGAATAAACCAGTGATTTAGCTGCTTATATAGCTCAATCATTTAGTAACACATTTCGAAATATTTTACCCCTGTTCTTGATAAAAAAAATAACTGTACCTGACAATTTTATTTTAAAGACAGTTATATTTAATGGATTACATACGCTGGAAACAAATACAATAATAACAGTAGGGTACAATATTAGTTTTCCATTCATACAACGTGTCAACGTGGTTGTCTCACCTAGCTATCTTAAGATGAATGCACTAACTGTATGTCGCTTTGGATAAAAGAGTGATAAATGACTAAAATGTAAATTATAGCAATTATTATTTGGGTGATTTTTTTTCTAGGCACTGGTGCTCCTAATTAAGATACCAGAGCCCTGGTGTTGGGGAGGGAATGGGGTTGCTGTGTGTTGGGTAGGGAAGGAGGTTGGTGTGTTGGAGAGGGGAGGAGGTTGGTGTTTTGGGGGTAGGGGAGGAGGTTAGTAGGGAAGGAGGTTGGTGTGGATGTATGTTGGGGAGGGGAGGAGGTGTTTGTTTTGTTGTGGTTGTTGTGCTCACGTGTCTGGATGTTTACTGACCCCCACAGAGGTCACTGAGCACCTGGACATCTCCGCCTTCCTCCCTCTCAACCCAGCCTTTCTCCCCTCAACCCAGCTTTTCTCCCCTCAACCCAGCTTTTCTCCCCTCAACCCAGCTTTTCTCCCCTCAACCCGACCTTCCTCCCTCTCAACCCGACCTTCCTCCCTCTCAACCCAGTCTTTCTCCCTCTCAGCTCAGCCTTAGCCCTCCCTCCCTACTTCTTCTGAAGGGGTGCCAGAAAGAAGAGTAGATGGGAGGAAAAGTGTTTGAGAGCTTTCAGACATCTCAGCCCAGCCTTCCTCCCTACAAGCTACCAGAGACAAAGATCTCTCATTTAATAAGAACAAAACTACAGCAAGTCAAAGTGCAGTGTTCTTCATGTAGTAAATTGTAAAGACCAAGTTCAGTTGTTGAGCATATGTTTAGATTCCTCCTTGCCAATGGATAGAGATAGATGGAGCAGTTTAGAGGGAGGGAGAGAAGGGGGATGGAAATTAGGAGAGAGTAGAGCGAGAGTGTTAGAGGCCCTGCCATGTCTTGATTTATGACCTGAGTGTAAATTCTATCCCCCCAGCTCACTTTTACACTTTGTCACCAGTGATAAACGAGCAGGTCACTCTAACTCTAAATGAGCTACAATTCCCCTTGTCTCCCTCATTACCCATAACCCCCCTGCCCTGCAAGCTTCGGCTGGCCGTGACAGGCCCTCACCCCGACTTCTCTCCAACACATCCCTAAGGTCAAAAGTCATATCAGCCGTGTGAAGGTGGTGGTGGTGGTGGTGTGTGTGTGGTGATGTGTGTGTCTGTGTGACTAACATTGTTAATAAAAATACTTAATAATGATGTTTGATGTTATTTGGAAGGGTCTGTCCAGGCTCAGCGGAGAGAGGAGAGGTCCACATGGCAGCTGTTGACAGGAAGCTAATAGGAAGAGGATAGGAGCTGAGGCATTAACAGATGGAATTGTTGATTCTCAGTGTCTCTACATAGCAGCTGCTGACTAGGACAAGACGTGCAGGATTGATGGGAAGTATTGACATGTTCTCTGCATATTGCATGACGCAGCGTTGAATACTTGAAGAAGTTTAAATCACTAGGATATGACACATTCATCCTTGGTGAAGGAATGACAATGAATGCCATTCTCTAAAATGTTTAGAGGTTTTATAGTATGTAATGAATCTTTTATAACTTGGAAAGATGTTCATACTAGAGCGTTGGACCAGTAACCGAAAAGTTGCAAGATCGCATCCCCGAGCTGACAAGGTAAAAATCTGTCGTTCTGCCCCTGAACAAGGCAGTTAACCCACTGTTCCTAGGCCGTCATTGAAAATAAGAATTTGTTCTTAACTGACTTGTCTAGTTAAATAAAGGTAAAATAAAAAATACTGGCTCCTTTGTCTTACCCAGACCACCCAGGAGCTGAAGGAACAGGGAAGAGGACTGAAGGAGTAATGGTTTACGTTTGGGTAACCGCTTATCTTCGAAGTCATCACCTTTAGACTGAGATACTACTGTCATGTCATTAGGAGAATATTAATGTTATACAGAAAATGCTAAATATATTAAACAATTTGCAAATGATACATTCTGGCTTGGAACATGCCTGAGGGGTTAACTTTATATCCACAACTACATAATTGGAAAAATCATGTTATGTAATCATTACATTAGCATTATGTACTGTATTAACATACAATTCAATGTAACACATTATAGAAGTTGCAGTTTATAGTTTCTGTGCTGATCAAAAGGGGACCATTGCGCTTTCCCAGAAGCTTGGCTGGTGCATAAAACCTGTGAATTCAGACAAACACAAGGTGTAATGGGTCCGCACTCAAAAATATGTTTGTACACTATCGCTGATGCAGAGAAAATAATAGAAAAAAAGTGAAGCTTTACGCGCCATCTTTTTGAGTGCTGACCCATTACACCTTTTGTTTGTCTAGTTTCTGTGCTGCCCATGTAATGGTATGGTGTGCAGGGTAGGACCTGTTCACCAAGCTGTTTACTATCTCAGGCTGCATGCTTCCAGAATTCCCAGGAGTAGCTAGGCATGGTTCCAGGTAAGTAGATAGATCTCTGACCTGACCTGGCCCAATAGTTACAGGACACAAACCTACAGATATGGGGAGCAGCTAAGAGAGGGGTAGAGGGAGGTGGGAGAAGGAGGGAGGGGGAGAGAAAGGTGGGGGGAGAGAAAGGCGGGGGAGGGGGGTTAGGGGGGAGAGAGAGAAAGAGGATGGGTGCCTGAGACGTGCTGGTGAAAAAGTTCTCACACTTTTCTGTGTGAAAGTGTATGTACAGTAAATATTGTCTGGAGCATGTGGCTGTGATTATCCCAGCCGTCCCCCGCGGTCACTGCTAAGGACCAAGCCCGTGTGTGGGCCGGCCGTGTGCGAGTGAGCCGTGTGCAGCGGGACTTCATGCCTGAGACATGTGGCTCGATGTATTGGGCCTGAGGTGTACTCCTAGCCTCCACTGTATCCAGATAACTTATTGGTCAAACGGGCCGAGGGGAAACACACATGGCTTCTCTGGCCAGACATGGATCATAATCATATGGATTTATACATTGTGTTAGCAGGCCGGGGGAAAGGCTGTCATAGCAACAATTTTTCCTTTTTTTTTGTGGAGATCTATTTTGGTTGCCCTAGGCTGTCAGAAAACCTTGACATAATGGAAATGTTTGATGGTTGGGTGGTTTTCCGTCGGTCAGCTGTACATCATCTGACACAGTGTCGTTTTTCTCTACCGACTACAGTGTCTGTATCCAAAATGGCACCTTTTTCCCTTAATGGTGCACTACACTTTGGACTAGGGCCCATAGGGCTAGTTAGGGTATGGGCCCATAGGGCTCTGGCCAAACGTAGTACAGAGAACAGAGTGCCTTTTGGGACATCTAGTTGGATAAATAGTGATGATGGTTATTGCCATTTTAACTCTGTTTTGTGCTGAACATTTCCCAAAGCAGTCAACCAAACTTATCAATATCAAGTTGTCTGTGAAAAACTGGTTTGGACAAGCTTCTTGGAATAAGATACATGTTCCAATGTTTTAGCAGGTGTTCCCGCAGACAGTGTCATATTGTTTACTGTTCATGGCATTAAGTACTAGGTCACTTTTTGGAGCATATTCTTTCCACAAGAATCTCTGAAGGTCAATAAAAGTTAGTCAGTGTTATCGCTCCTATTTCTACTTGGTCCCTTGCCAGATGAGACCACACTACTCACCTCCGCCTCCTACTCTCTCCTCCCCGCCTCTCCTCCTCTCCTCCCTCTCTGTTCCCGAAGAGCAATGGCTGTTGCCGTAGTCACGGTGACATGATAATATCACTCCTGGGGTGATAAGAGGCGGGGGGTGTCTACTGCTCTGCTGGCCTCTGGCCTGACATGTTTACACTCTGTGGGACATACAGCCATTAGAGAGAGAGGTGAAGGAGGAAGAGAACGGGGAGAAGGAGGAAGGCAGGGAGGAGGAGGAGGAACTACTCACCACGTTAGGTTCTCCTCACTCCCAACGGACTGCAAATAAAAACGTCTGAGAAGATATGGAGACTTTTAATCAGTCAGATAATTCAAACTGTAAATATATGACTCGCAGGAAGAGAAGAACAACAGACTGGGTGACCGGAAGCTGTACCGGAAGACTATGTGATCACGCTCTCCGCAGCCGATGTGAGTAAGACCTTTAGACAGGTCAACACTCACAAGGCCGCAGGGCCAGACGGATTACCAGGACGTGTACTGCGAGCATGCGCTGACCAACTACTGGCAAGTGTCTTCACTGACATTTTCAACCTCTCCCTGTCCGAGTCTGTAATACCAACATGTTTTAAGCAGACCACCATAGTGCCTGTGCCCAAGAACACTAAGGTAACCTGCCTAAATGACTACCGACCCGTAGCACTCACATCCTGTAGCATTCACGTCTGTAGCAATGAAGTGCTTTGAAAGGCTAGTCATGGCTCACATCAACACCATCATCATCCCAGAAACCCTAGATCCACTCCAATTTACATACCGCCCCAACAGATCCACAGATGATGCAATCTCTATTGCACTCCACACTGCCCTTTCCCACCTGGACAGAAGGAACACCTATGTGAGAATGCTATTCATTGACTATAGCTCAGCGTTCAACACCATAGTGCCCTCAAAGCTCATCAATAAGTTAAGGACCCTGGGACTAAACACCTCCCTCTGCAACTGGATCCTGGATCCTGGACTTGCTCCTGACGGGCCGCCCACAGTTGGTAAGGGTAGGTAACAACACATCCGCCACGCTGATCCTCAACACAGGGGCCCATCAGGGATGCGTGCTCAGCCTCCTTCAGGCACGACAAAACCTATTCCCCCTCAGGAGACTGAAAAGATTTGGCATCGGTCCTCATATCCTCAAAAGGTTCTACAGCTGCACCATCGAGAGAATCCTGACTGGTTGCATCACTGCCTGGTATAGCAACTGCTCAGCCTCCGACCGCAAGGCACTACAGAGGGTAGTGCGAACGGCCCAGTACATCACTGGGGCCAAGCTTCCTGCCATCCAGGACCTCTATACCAGGCGGTGTCAGAGGAAGGCCCTAAAAATTGTCAAAGACTCCAGCCACCCTAGTCATAGACTGTTCTCTCTGCTACTGCACGGCAAGTGGTACCGGAGTGCCAAGTCTAGGTCCAAGAGGCTTCTAAACAGCTTCTACCCCCAAGCCATAAGACTCCTGAACATCTAGTCAAATGGCTACCCAGACTATTTGCATATACAATACAATTTTATTTTATTTTGATTTGATTTGAAACTAGGCCTATAGTACTCTCCACTTCACTCCCAAAGTTGCCAGCAGCTGGAACTGTCTTGATGTACATCTGTCTCAGTGTTCCCGTTTGTATATTATTTTATTTCACTATATTTATTGTTTGGCTAATTATTCCCATGTCTAAATGAGGAGCGATGCAGCCTGTGTACACGCGGTGTAATTTCACTGATGTATCCCCCTTCCTGGTTTCCTGTTATTGGTAACCCACAGCGACATGCTGGCCTATTGGCGGCGGCCATGATGGATGTGTGTCTGATTGTGACATCTTAAACCTGTTACCTCCAACTGGATGTTTATTTGAATTCTCCCTGTCCTGATATCATATACGGGGAGAATTCTCTTGAACTGCAGCGACACGAGTAAATATTATGAAGAAAGCCACTAAGACATGAAATGTAGTTTTAATTACAACATTGGTACACTGAGGAGGTCAGACCTGTGGAAGCATGTGGACGAAATTTGACTCTATCTATACTAAAGAAAATGTTATTTTGCTCCCTGTATACTGCATATTTGACTGTGATATGGATTTGTCTCTCTTAGCTATCTTAAGATGAATGCAGTAACTGTAAGACACTCTGGATAACAGCATCTGCTAAATGACTCAAATGTAAAGTTTACGTACAGATCTCATATTACTGTATTGATTATATTTGTTTATAATTTTTTTAAATATTGATGTCACAAATGTATCATTAGTACATTTCTTTATAAAAAAGTAGTTATTTGTTACATTTGACTGTGTAAAAACCTAGCAGTACTACTTATTTCTCTGAAAGTGGGGCTGATATATAATCTTTTACTAAATAAACATGATTATTTGTCTCTCTGAAGTGAAACCAGCAAGTGACAGATTTCAAACAAACAAATGTCTGTCATTGAACAAGCCCATGCCATGGTTAGATAGTGAAAAACACATTCATCTCTTTTTAATCAATAAAAGCTAATTTACCAACATTTCTGAAAAATGATATACATCATTTTGGAAAGAAACTCTTCATTTACTTTTGTAGTAGCCTACAGAGCCCTCAGCTCTCCAGTGAGTGTACAGGTAAGAGCAGCAAACCATCAGATATCACCACAGATATCAGCCGGCTGCCCATAGATAAGGTGTTTCGTTAAACGTCCCATGCGGGGCAGACAGCCGTCATGACCTATATATCTGTTTATCTCAACATCCGACCTAGCACCTTTAGCGTGAAGAGGAAACACGGGAACATTCATTATGGCGTCAAGTTATTTTGGATTGATTTTTAGAAATTCATTTTCTTTATTACTGACTTGTTCTGCAGTTCAGTATGTTCATATTTGTTTCAGCTTAACATGTTTACAAGGGTAACTTATTAGGCAGCTATGTGCACAAATTGCACCCAAAAGATGTTTGAGGTTTCCAAGGGAGTCTGACAATTTGACACTTGTGTATTCATTTGTCATTTTCAAGTCAAAGAAAGTGAAAAGGCCGAAATATCACATGAATATGCAAAGAAAGTATTAACTCATTTCAGTAAAGTAGAATGTCCCCACACACACAGACCCTCTTTTTTTATTGGGTGAAGAGGCTTCTAGATGTGGGGTCGTTCGGGTTTGAGAGTGTCTAGGTACAGAGACAGACTCTCCCTATAGTTTACTGACCTACCTAGTGTTGGTCCTTAGGGGAAAACAGCACGCACACTTAGTGAAAACAAGTCCTCCCAGCATATTGAAATGAAGACAATATAAACTTGGAGGGGGGGACATGTCTGACATACCTGTTATTGGCCTTCCTGCTCCATAATGTAATAAGACATAAACCAAATGGATGAGTCTCAATAAAGTAGGTATTTACTTTTCCCACTACGAGCTCGTAATCCAATACTGCCGAGTGCTGGAATTTAAGAGCAGGTCTGAGCCAGCCAGGGCAGGAGCAGGATATACTAGCCTGTGGATGGGGAAAATGGCTCACAAGCAACACACAGGGGGTTACAACCCATGATGCAACACTCTCTCTGAGGAGGCCGAGAGATGGAGAGATATTGTACAGTACTACAGCACTGCTGTTGCTGTTGTTGTTTCTACTTGCTACAGGCTTTTTGCTTTTTGCGATAAGTGCCCTGTGAGAGAGAGGAATGAGAGAAAGAGAGATACAGAGAGAGAAGGAAGAGGGAGAGAGAAGTTGGTTAGAGATGGGCTCTCTGATCTGCACTGTCAGTGGGGTGGTGGGTGATCACTTACAACCACTCCCTGTCAGTGAACGCCAGTCTCCATGGTCAGCGCACAGTAACAGGCTCTCTCTCTGTGTCTCTTTCTCTCTTAGAGGTCATGTTGATCATTCTGACAAGTAGCCGCTCGGTGCTCACTGATCTTTCTGTCGGCTAGACGGCCTTACAAGGGATCTAGTTACTGTCACTAGGACACTTCAGAGAGAACCACTCCAACCAAGAGAGCGGACTCCAGCCCCCCTAACCCATCAGATCTTCCAACACCCCCGTCATCACCCCCGTGGACATGACACACGGGACGGGCAGGGAAGACACGAGTAAGCATGCCCATGTCCCCCCCCACACACACACACAGCAGATTATATCTGCTAGCAATTAACAAGCTTTTGGTGAAATCGATTCAGACAACCTTAGTTTAATACTCTTTCAATTCCTCCATTCTGTTCTTTTTTGTATTTTTTGCGACTCCACCCAAAGGACATCCAGCTAACTTGACACATCTGTGGGAAGCATTGGAGTCAACATGGGCCATCATTCCTGTGGAATGCTTTTGACACCTTTGTAGAGTCCATGCCGCAACGAATTGAGGCTGTTCTGAGGGCAAAGGGGGGNTTGTTGGCAATCACAGAGGTCAGACGTTTCTTGTAGTTGGCCACCAGGTTTGCACACATCTCAGGAGGGATTTTGTCCCACTCCTCTTTGCAGATCTTCTCCAAGTCATTAAGGTTTCGAGGCTGACGTTTGGCAACTCGAACCTTCAGCTCCCTCCACAGATTTTCTATGGGATTAAGGTCTGGAGACTGGCTAGGCCACTCCAGGACCTTAATGTGCTTCTTCTTGAGCCACTCCTTTGTTGCCTTGGCCGTGTGTTTTGGGTCATTGTCATGCTGGAATACCCATCCACGACCCATTTTCAATGCCCTGGCTGAGGGAAGGAGGTTCTCACCCAAGATTTGACGGTACATGGCCCCGTCCATCGTCCCTTTGATGCGGTGAAGTTGTCCTGTCCCCTTAGCAGAAAAACACCCCCAAAGCATAATGTTTCCACCTCCATGTTTGACGGTGGGGATGGTGTTCTTGGGGTCATAGGCAGCATTCCTCCTCCTCCAAACACGGCGAGTTGAGTTGATGCCAAAGAGCTCCATTTTGGTCTCATCTGACCACAACACTTTCACCCAGTTGTCCTCTGAATCATTCAGATGTTCATTGGCAAACTTCAGACGGGCATGTATATGTGCTTTCTTGAGCAGGGGGACCTTGCGGGCGCTGCAGGATTTCAGTCCTTCACAGCGTAGTGTGTTACCAATTGTTTTCTTGGTGACTATGGTACCAGCTGCCTTGAGATCATTGACAAGATCCTCCCGTGTAGTTCTGGGCTGATTCCTCACCGTTCTCATGATCATTGCAACTCCACGAGGTGAGATCTTGCATGGAGCCCCAGGCCGAGGGAGATTGACAGTTATTTTGTGTTTCTTCCATTTGCGAATAATCGCACCAACTGTTGTCACCTTCTCACAAAACTGCTTGGCGATGGTCTTGTAGCCCATTCCAGCCTTGTGTAGGTCTACAATCTTGTCCCTGACATCCTTGGAGAGCTCTTTGGTCTTGGCCATGGTGGAGAGTTTGTAAAAAAGTATTTGATCCCCTGCTGATTTTGTACGTTTGCCCACTTAATGGTAGGTTTATTTGAACAGTGAGAGACAGAATAACAACAAAAAAATCCAGAAAAACGCATGTGAAAAATGTTATAAATGGAATTGCATTTTAATGAGGGAAATAAGTATTTGACCCCCTCTCAATCAGAAAGATTTCTGGCTCCCAGGTGTCTTTTATACAGGTAACAAGCTGAGATTAGGAGCACTCCCTTTAAGAGTGTGCTCATAATCTCAGCTCGTTACCTGTATAAAAGACACCTGGGAGCCAGAAATCTTTCTGATTGAGAGGGGGTCAAATACTTATTTCCCTCATTAAAATGCAATTCCATTTATAACATTTTTTCACATGCGTTTTTCTGGATTTTTTTGTTGTTATTCTGTCTCTCACTGTTCAAATAAACCTACCATTCAGTGGGCAAACGTACAAAATCAGCAGGGGATCAAATACTTTTTTCCCTCACTGTATTTGGAAGGTGTACTTAATGCTTTGTACTCAGTGTATGAATTTTTTGCAGGTGGGGAGCAAGCGAGCGAGAGAGGGTGGAGGAGGAGGCTTGGGTTAAAGCTCTGGGCATCTTGTTATGATGACATGCATTATCTGAATTAGGCCCACAGAATTATACCTACGGAGTGGCTCTGTGAAGGAACTTTGATTGTCTTTGAACATCCAAGAGTAGGCTTAACGTTAGACCAGAGCTAGCTAGTGCTAGCTAACAAGCTTGTGTGTGCAGAGCAGCAACAGAATTAAAATAAAAACACATCTTACCTTTTTGTAGTTAATAAACCCAATGTGAAACATAATAACTATAATATCCTTAACTAGCCTAGAAAAAGGCTAGTATGCTTTGGAGGGGGAGGGCCAGGTAGCTTACATGCAGATACTGGAATATGTTTCTGAGTGACACAGTGAGGGCTTTGCATAGGCGCTTTGTTGTGTTTTTTGTGGGACTGGAAAAAAATTCCCGGAACGTAAAAGACTGTTACTAACCGGTTCCCATGCTTTTAAAAATAGCGGTTCTGTTCCGGAACAGTATAGATCACTTTTGTTCCCGGTTCTGATTAAGTTCATCGAAACATTTCTTTATTTTCCAGTTTATTTTATTTTCTAGGTTCCAATCTTGATGCTTCCAAAAATGTAATGGAACTTTTAACCAACGTTCCAACGGTCTCAGTCGATCTCCATCAGGGTATTTTACAGGGAGGTACAAATTATTATCTTTTAAAGACATTACTCCACAATGTACCATGTTTGCAAACTTTATCTTTTAACATAAAATACAGTACTGTATATGTTTCAATTATACTTGTCTCAGTCTCTACGCTCTCTCTTTCTCTCTCTCCCCATCTCTCACTTCCTCCCTTATCATCTATGATATTTTTCTCTCTCCCTCCTCTCTCTCTTTCACTAGAAACTCTACCCCAGGGAATCACCAGGTGAGAAATTATTTATTTCCAAAAGCACGGCTGGTTTCCGTGACCCCTCTCTGTGAACCCAGCTCAGACAGAACAACAAACCTCCATTGTTATGTCGCCTCTGCTCTGCTCTCATGACTCTCTCCATTCACTCACACACACCAGGTAGTTATCCCCCCGACAACTTTTTGGCCTGAGTAAGAGCACTTTATGGTGCCGTTTCAGATTACCACTTAGCTAACAATAGCAGTTGGGAGATTCTGATGGTTATTTTGCACAGCAGTTTCACAAATGTAATCAAATGTACCTCATGTTGCTGTCTGTTGTCGATTTACACTGTCTTCCGTTCTCTGCTATTTTCCACAGCAACATGAGATGCTACACGGGGTAAACCCCATCCCGATAATTACATCTGACACAACGCATGCAACTCAAGGGTAAGACTCTCCCAAGCCTTAGCAATTACATGTGTGCAAAATACTATCACAAACCTCATCTGAAACCCAACACAAAACAAGTTCTGAACACAAAAACAAAGTGGGGGAGTCCTGGCCACTCAAAGATGACAATTCTCATCAATAATAACCAATCTCCATCAAGATAACCATGTTAAGGCATGTCAGGATTTATCATGAAGTGAAGGAATCTAATTGTAAAGGTTTGACAGAGGTCATGACAGATGTTTATTGGATGGACTTACATTATACACTGTATTATTATTAGTGACCTCCTAAATCTATTCTTAAGTCCAACCTAAGATGTGTGAGTTTTATAATAACATGACATGACTCCTTAAGTGGTCTGTATAAAATATCACTAGGTTGATAATGCCTAATGCATAATAATGATCATAATTCACTATGTAGGTTATGTACACTACCAGTCAAAAGTTTTAGAACACCTACTCATTCAAGGGTTTTTCTTTATATTTACAATTTTCTACATTGCAGAATAGTGAAGACATCAAAACTATGAAATAATACATATGGAATCATGTAGTAACCAAAAAAGTGTTAAACAAATCAAAATATATTTTATATTTCAGATTCTTCAAATAGCTACCATTTGCCATAATGACAGTGTTGCACACTATTGGCATTCTCTCAACCAGCTTCATGAGGTAGTCACCTGGAATGCATTTCAGTTAACAGGTGTGCCTTCTTAAAAGTACATTTGTGGAATTTCTTTCCTTCTTAATTAGTTTGAGCCAACCAGTTGTGTTGTGACAAGGTAGAGTGGGTATACAGAAGATAGCCCTATTTCGTAAAATACCAAGTCCATATTATGGCAAGAACAGCTGAAATAAGCAAAGATAAATTACAGTCCATCATTACTTTATGACATGAAGGCCAGTCAATACGGAAAATATCTTCAAGTAGTCTCAAAAATCATCAAGCTCCGCCACAGGAATGGAAGACCCAGAGTTACCTTTGCTGCAGAGGATAAGTTCATTAGAGTTACTAGCCTCAGAAATTGCAGCCCAAATAAATGCTTCACAGAGTTAAGACACATCTCAACATCAACTGTTCAGAGGAGACTGTGTGAATCAGGCCTTCATGGTCAAATTGCTGCAAAGAAACCACTACTAAAGGACACCAATAATAAGAAGAGACTTCCAATAATAAGAAGCACAAGCAATGGACATTAGACAGGTGGAAATGTGTCCTTTTGTCTGGAGTCCAAATTGGAGATTTTTGGTTCCAACCGCTATGTCTTTTTGAGACGTGGTGTGGGTGAACGGATGATCTCCGCATGTGTATTTCCCACCGTAAAGCATGGAGGAGGAGGTGTTATGGTGTGGGGGTGCTTTGCTGATGACACTGTCTGTGATTTGTTTAGAATTCAAGGCACACTTAACCAGCATGGCTACCACAGCATTCTGCATCGATACGCCATCCCATCTGGTTTGGGCTTAGTGGGACTATCATTTGTTTTCAACAGGACTGATGAATACGCAGATTCGGTGAGCGAGTTTATTAGCAAGTGCATGGGTGATGTTGTACCCACAGCGACTATTAAAACCTTCCCCAACCAGAAACCGTGGATTGATGTCAGCATTCGCGCAAAACTGAAAGCGCGAACCACTGCTTTTAATCAGGGCAAGGCGACCGGAGTCATGTCCGAATACAAACAGTGTAGCTATTCCCTCCGCAAGGCAATCAAACAAGCTAAGCGTCAGTATAGAGACAAAGTAGAGTCGCAATTCCATGGCTCAAACACGAGAGATATGGCAGGGTGTGGCAGGGTCTACAGTCAATCACGGACTACAAAAAGAAAACAGAAAACAGCCCCGTCGCGGACCACGATGTCTTGCTCCCAGACAAACTAAACAACTTCTTTGCTCGCTTTGAGGACAATACAGTCTCACCGACACGGCCCGCTACCAAAACCTGTGGGCTCTCCTTCACCACAGCCAATGTGAGTAAAACATTTAAACGCGTTAACCCTCGCAAGGCTGCCGGCCCAGATGGCATCCCTGGCCGCGTCCTCAGAGCATGCGCAGACCAGCTGGCTGGTGTGTTTACGGACATATTCAATCAATCCTTATCCCAGTCTGCTGTTCCCACATGCTTCAAGAGGGCCACCAAGAAAGCTAAGGTAAATGAGCTAAATGACTATCGCCTCGTAGCACTCACTTCCATCATCATGAAGTGCTTTGTGAGACTAGTCAAGGATCATATCACCTCCATCCTACCTGACACCCTAGACCCACTCCAATTTGCTTATAGGTCCACAGACAACGCAATCGCAATCACACCGCACACTGCCCTAACCCATCTGGACAAGAGGAATACCTATGTAAGAATTCTGTTCATCAACTACAGCTCAGCATTTAACATCATAGTACCCTCCAAACTCGTCATTAAGCTCGAGACCCTAGGTCTCGACCCCGCCCTGTGCAACTTGGTCCTGGACTTCCTGACGGGCCGCCCCCAGGTGTTGAGGGTAGGAAACAACATCTCCACCCCGCTGATCCTCAACACTGGAGCCCCACAAGGGTGCGTTCTCAGCCCTCTCCTGTACTCCCTGTACACCCATGACTGCGTGGCCAAGCAGGCCTCCAACTCAATCATCAAGTTTGCAGATGACACTACAGTGGTAGGCTTGATTACCAACAACGACGAGATGGCCTACAGGGAGGAGGTGAAGGCCCTCAGAGTGTGGTGTCAGGAAAATAACCTCTCACTCAATGTCAACAAAACAAAGAAGATGATCGTGGACTTCAGGAAACAGCAGAGGGAGCACCCCTCTATCCACATCGACGGGACAGTAGTGGAGAAGGTGGAAAGTTTTAAGTTCCTCGGCGTACACATCACGGACAAACTGAAATGGTCCACCCACACAGACAGGGTGGTGAAGAAGGCGCCTTAACATCACTGCCTGGTACGGCAACTGCTCCGCCCACAACCGTAAGGCTCTCCAGAGGGTAGTGAGGTCTGCACAACGCATTACCGTGGGTAAACTACCTGCCCTCCAGGACACCTACACCACCCGATGTCACAGGAAGGCCAAAAAGATCATCAAGGACAACAACCACCCGAGCCACTGCCTGTGCACCTCGCTATCATCCAGAAGGCGAGGTCAGTACAGGCACATCAAAGCTGGGACCAAGAGACTGAAAAACAGCTTCTATCTCAAGGCCATCAGACTGTTAAACAGCCATCACTAACATTGAGTGGCTGCTGCCAACGTATTGACTCAAATCTCTAGCCACTTTAATAATAAAAAATTGGATGTAATAAATGTATCACTAGCCACTTTAAACAATGCCACTTTATATAATGTTTACATATCCTACATTACTCATCTCATATGTATATACTGTACTCTATACCATCTACTGCATCTTGCCTATGCCTTTCGGCCATCGACTCAAATCTCTAGCCACTTTAATAATAAAAAATTGGATGTAATAAATGTATCACTAGCCACTTTAAACAATGCCACTTTATATAATGTTTACATATCCTACATTACTCATCTCATATGTATATACTGTACTCTATACCATCTACTGCATCTTGCCCATGCCGTTCGGCCATCGCTCATCCATATATTTCTATATACATATTCTTATTCATTCCTTTACACTTGTGTGTATAAGGTAGTTGTTGTGAAATTGTTAGATTACTTGTTAGATGGTTGGAACTAGAAGCACAAGCATTTCGCTACACTCGCATTAACATCTGATAACCATGTGTATGTGACAAATTTGATTTAATTTGATTTGTACAATGACCCAACACACCTCCAGGCTGTGTAAGGGCTATTTTACCAAGAAGCAGAGTGATGGAGTGTTGCATCAGATGACCTGGCCTCCACAATCCCCCGACCTCAATCCAATTGAGATGGTTTGGTATGAGTCGGACCACAGAGAAAAGCAGCCAACAAGTGCTCAGCATATGTGGGAACTCCTTCAAGACTGTTGGAAAAGTATTCCAGGTGAAGCTGGTTGAGAAAATGCCAAGAGTGTGCAAAGCTGTCATGTCAAGAGTGGCTACTTTGAAGAATCTTGTTTAACACTTTTTTGGTTACTACATGATTCCATATGTGTTATTTCATAGTTTTGATATCTTCATTATTATTCTACAAAGAAAAACCCTTGAATGAGTAGGTGTTCTAAAACTTTTGGCCCGGGAGTGTATGCCTGATGCCTAAGATTTCACCAGGTTGCATATGCCTAATAATTTGTTAGGTTACGTATATGCCCCTCTATATACTATGAGATGAGATGATTCCGACACGGCTCTGGGGTGGTACAGGCGTGGGAAGCTAGGGTTTCTGGTCCGTCACACATTCCGGCCCCCGCCTACCTGGATGAGATGACCTCCTAAACGTCTCCAATTACGCAGCCATTGACAGACACACGCACACACTCACACACACACAGAAACACACACACACAGCCACTGACAGACAGCAAATTAGTCTGACCAGGGGGCCTGCAGACGACACTGATAAGAAGAGAGCAGTGAGCGCAGGGAGAGAGGGATGCAGGATGGGAGAGTAAGGGCTAGGGTGAGAGAGCAGAGTGGATGGGAAACAGGCAGTGGAATGACGATGGGATAAAAAGGTGGAGGGTGGCAGAGGCAGTGTGGATGGATGGAATGTAGCCTATAGACAGAGGATGGTAATAAAGGCAGAAGAAGAAAGGTGTAGGTGGGTCAAGGAGTTTGCCCCCATTAGCCTTATGGTCCCAGAATGTCAGAATGCAAACTCATCCACTCTCTCAACACACACACACACAGACACACACACAGACACACACACACACAGACACACACACACACACACACACACCCACACACACAGACTCACACATACACACAGACTCACACACACGCACACAGACTTACACACACACACACACACACACAGACTCACACAGACACACACTGGCCCTCCAGTCAGTCTCTCAGCCTTAGCCTTCCTCCCCTCCATATCACCATATAAATATGTCTGCCTCTCTGCCTCAGCCACCTTGACCCATGACCTGGCATGAGCACACAAAGCCTCTGTTATTGTCTGTGAGGGGGACGTATGCACACCCACACACCCCACATAGGGGGTAGAGCACAGCTGGGAACCCTCCTTGCCTCTTTCTCCCTCCCTCTCTCTCTCTGTATCTATCTATCTCTTTATTTCTCTCTCATTCACCCCTCCATCATTCTCAGAACTAAAAGAGATTTTCTATGAGCCAAGAAAAAACAAGGCAAAAACCAAAAGGTTTAACATGGGGCCTGGGGGTGACTTAAAGTTGTAGGGTTTAAGTAAAGACAACCAGTAAATTGATCCTGAACCACAATGCATTAAGAGCATTACAGATTATTTATTATTCTCTCTAAATTAATGACTTTTTTGGGGTTTTCCAGCAACAGATTCCTTGAGTCCATAAAACTAATGCTTCTGATGGAATTTCTTTCAATTAAGCCTGTGTTTCAGTGGCCATGGATAAGGTGATGACAGGACAGACCCTGTGTTTAGACATGGGAAAAAGAAAGAGTGCCCTCATATGGTTTTGGAGAGATTAAAACAGTAACTTCATTGTCCAGAAACCATACATGATTCAGTTTCCCCTCCCCTCTACTCCACTCCACACACTTTCCCAAACACACACACACACGAGCGCACATACAAACACACACACACACCCTTTCCCAGATCCCACAGAGAACCATCGTGGCATTTAGCCCAACGGGTTCTGATCATCCGAGGGCAACTCCACAAGAACCCCAGCCACCCAATCACAAATCAGTACAGTGCTAACCAGAAGCTGAGCTAGCACTAGAGGAAACTACTGTTGAGTGTAAAATAATAGTTATTCTAATCAATCTCGTGTGAATTTTGCTCAGTGGTGCTTTATGCACGTTTTTTTTAGATTCAGAATAATTATATTGTACGTTCTGCTGTCAGTACATCAGTCAGTCAGTCCTTACTTCTTAATCTTTGGGGCTGTCAGTCAGTCAGCTTTACTAAGTGAGTTGAAGGTTTAGAAAGACTTCATGAAGAAAAATACTGTCAGCGACCTGCTCACAGACATGCAAACCTGCTTACAGACGCGCTCTGTGGCAGGAGTAGCATGGTAGCATGGGAGCATGGCAGGATGGTAGGACGGTAGGATGGTGGGATGGAGGAGCAGTGAATATGTGTATGCTGCTTGGCCTGTCACAGCCCCAGCCTTACTGGCCCTGTATGTGAAGCTCTGGTTACAAGGCTCTCTTCCTGTTTATTTAGTCAAAGGAAGAGAGAGGAGAAAGAGAGTGAGAGAAAGGGGGATGGGGAGAGAGAATGAGAAAGAGAGGGATTGCCGTGAGAGGGATTGACGGGGAGAGAGGGACGGAGAAAAAGAGACGGACAAGAGAGCGAGAGAAAAATAGAGGGGCGGTGAGAAAGAGAAAGATGGACGAGAGAGACAAAAGAGAGATACTGAGAGGGAGGGAGATACGGAGAGCGAGTCAAAGAGGCAGGAAGAGACCGGGAGAGAGAGAGAGAGACAGAGAGAGAGCAAGAGCGAGAGAGGTACGGAGATAGAGAAAGGTTTATGCTGGAGAGCCCTTCAACAAGTTCACCAAACAGAGCGTCTCCTAATCATTGAAACCAGATGACAGCAGCTCCTCCATCCTGCTTCATGTGTGGATAGAGAGACCCGGAATGACTGACTGGGAGACCAGGAATTCAGAATCACTCATTTTTTACCCTTTTGGATTCTTCTTGTTCTTGTTTTATGACATGATGTATTGACAAATTGCTGTATTATTTGAAGTTTCTCAAAAACATCTTCAGATTTCGAAGGAATTGTGGTCCAAATTGAAAAATAACTGTTTAAATTGGAAGGCATACAAAACCTTTCCGTTCGTTGATTTATTTGGGGTTTGATAAATAGTGTTTGTGATTTAAATATTGGTAACTGACTGAGTGCGGAATTTTGAAGTTTATTGAGTTTATTTAAGGGTGGCCAATACTTGTCACTTGAGAAGTGATATATTGGGTGTCAAATGTCTGACTTAGCAGCGTTTGACAAGTCAGTAAACTGAAGGAGTCTGTGGGTCTATTTTCTTGCCCAACATTCCTAACGTATTACTGATCCACAGTAACGCCCATATGGTTCAGCCTGTCATTATTCACTATACAGCAAACTCCTCATTTAAATGATATATTTACAACTGCTAAATTGCTAATTGGCTGTAATGAGTCAAATGGATGGATGTCAAATCTGGAATACAGTCATTAATCTTCAAACAGTAGAAATGGAGACGAGGTGTGATGGGGCCTGACTTTTCCACTAGTAATGGGAGGGAGGGCTTCTCCCAATGGGCTGGGCGACAGAGGGTACAGAGTAGACAACAGTGTCGTGTGTTCGACCACCACACACAATCCCAGAAAACACTGAGTCATCAATACATAACTTACAGTAATGTAACAGTGTCTGAACTGTCTCATCCACCGGGAGATGTAGACTGGAGAGAATGCGTCTTTCTCACACACAATGCACACACTCAAACGCTCACGCACACACGGATGTACTGGGAGTAGCCAGCTAAGTACTGTCCATTAAAGGCCGGTGTTTCACATTTGGGCTCATCTGGAAAATAAAGTGTTGTAGTAGTTTAGTAGTCAGGTAGTCATACAGAGGAATGTGTAACAGCCCCATGGCCTCCTGGGACATCACACACATCCCATCCTTGGATGCTTTGCATGTCTAAAACAAACTGAACATCTGCTTTTACTTATTGTTTTGCGGATAAAAGATGAAAAAAAACAGAGCAGAAAATAGTGGGCTTCACTAAAAATAATTATGCTGGTTTTCTCCTGGATCGCTTGACAGGGTGCTGATCTGGGACAGACACACAGACTGAAAGACAGAGAGAGGCAGAGAGAGAGAAAGAGAGAGAGTTTCTCTGTGAGTGGGAAGATCCTCAGGTCCACGCCTTGTTCTACACGAATAGAATCCATTGAGGTTTACAGATCTGTCTGTAGACAGCACACTATGGGCAAGGGAGAGCAGAGACAAAATATATTTTTAAGTCATTCCCATTGACAGTGGCCTCCTGCCTGCTGTGAAACCCTCCCTCACTCCATCACTCCCTCTCTCCCTCCCTAACCCCAAACCCACCATCCACATTACAAATCATCTGTGCTCTGCAGCGCCAATCAGGATGCCAGGAACAGATGAAGCGTTGTTATCCCACCGAACTCAGAATTCCTGCTTACAAGCAAAAACTCAAACAGGAAGTACCAATGATGCGCTCAATACGAAAGTGGTCTGATGAAGCGGATGATAAGCTACAGGACTGTTTCGCTAGCACAGACTGGAATATTTTCCCGGGATTCATCCGTTGGCATTGAGGAATTTACCATATCAGTCACCGGATACATTAATAAGTGCATCAACAATGTTGTGCCCACATTGACCGTACGTACATATCCCAACATGAAGCCATAGATTACAGGCAACATCCACTCTGAGCTAAAGGCTATAGCTGCCGGACGCTTGTAAGAAATCCCACAACGCCCTCTGACAAACCATCAAACAGGCAAAGTGTCAATACTGGACTAAGATCGAATCCTACTACCAGACGGATTACCAGGACGGGTACTCAGAGCATACGCTGACCAGCTGGCAAGTGTCTTCTCTGACATTTTCAATCTCTCCCTGATCCAGTCTGTGATACCTACATGTTTCAAGCAAACCACCATAGTGTCTGTGCCCAAGAACGCCAAGGTAACCTGTCTAAATGAATTTCTCCCCGTAGCACTCACATCTGTAACCATGAAATGCTTTGAAAGGCTGGTCATGGCTCACAATCAACACCATCATCCCAGACACCCTGGGGCATACCGCCCCAACAGATCCACAAATGACGCAATCTCTATTGCACTCCACACTGTATGTGTATGTGAGAATGCTGTTCATTGACTACAGCTCAGCATTCAAAGAGGTCACAACAACACCTCTTCCCCCTCAGGAGGCTCAAAAGATTTGGCATGGGCCTTCAGATCCTCAAAAAGTTCTACAGCTGCACAATTGAGAGCATCTTGACTGGCTGCATCACAGCTTGGTACGGCAACTGCTTGGCATCTGACCGCAAGGCACTACAGAGGGTGGTGCGTACGGCCCAGTACAACACAGGGGCCGAGCTCCCTGCCATCCAGGACCTTTATACCAGGCGGTGTCAGAGGAAGGCCATTAAGACTCCAGCCACCCAAGTCACAGACTGTTCTCTATGCTACTGCACGGCAAGTGGTACCAATGCAGCAAGTCTGGAACCAACAGGACCCTGAACAGCTTCTACCCCCAAGCCACAAGACTGCTAAATAGTTAGCCAAATAGCTATCTGCACTGACCCTTTTTGGAACTTTTTTTACTCATCACATATGCTTCTACTACTGTTTATTATCTGACACTTTAATCCTAGTTATATGTACATATTTACTTCAATTACCTCGTACACCTGCACATCGACTCGGTACTAGTACCTCGTGTATGTAGCCACGTTATCGTTACTCATTGTGTACAGTATTTATTATTACGTATTTTACTTTTCTATTATTTCTCTATTGTTGGGAAAGGCCCATAAGTAAGCATTTCATTCTTGTTCACGAAGCATGTGATGAATAAAATTTGATTTGCTTTTGATTTGATCCTCCTCCATCATCTCTATACTGAACACATATTGGCTAGCTCAACTCTTTCCTACTTGTTTCAGGTTCCATCCAATAGCCATTTTCTGTAATGTACAGTACAGTTCAGTACAGTATAGTACAGTAGTGATGTAGGGTTTTGGAGTACAGAAAGGCTGTCAGTCCCAAATGGAACCTTATTCCTTATATAGTGCACTACTTTTGACCAGAGCCCTATGGGCCCTTCAGGTCTGATTTCCTATGGAGCAGCAGTGAACTTTTGACTGTGGGTTCAGCAGGGTGGACCATGGAGCTCCTGGCCACAGCTGTTGCTGTTTGAGAGGAGCAGTAGACAGTAATTACACTGCTGGCATTCAGACCTGCCCCAAAAATAGAAATCATAATATCGTTGCCATAATGTTGAGGGTGATGAGGAAGTGTTGATGCTGGATTTGACACATAGAGTGTGTCCGAAATGGCACCCTTTTTCCTATGGAGTGCACCACGTTTGACCAGCGCTCTATGGGAATAAATAGGGACTATGGTGCCATTTCAGACGCAGGAAGAGTGAATAAACGTCTCTCTGTTTCCTGGAGTTGGTGCAGTGCATTAATGGTCGTCTTAGTAACAGGGGTGACCTGTGAGGTGACCCACCGGGCAGGGCAACACCCTTCCTGTCCCAGGGCATAGGTGTGGGGTGTGGGGTGAGAGTTGTGGGGAGAGCGGGGTGTGGGGTGTGGGGAGAGCATGGTTTGTTTTGAGAGGACCCAGCTTCCTCCCTCCCTCCCCTTCCCTCTTTCTCTCTCTCTCTCTCACACACCTCAACTCCTTCTACGACACCCGTTTTTCTTTCTCTCCTCTTAGTCATCCAACACCACTCTCTCGCATACTCCACCTCCTCCAATTCTACCTCTGTCTCTCCTTCTCTCTCCCCAGAATCCTCTCCTACTTCCTTCTCACAGATTCTGAGAAATGCCAGGAATCCATGGCTCCTTGCAGAATCATGTTTTTCTTACATATGACTGCAATCTCAGAATCCAAGCTCTGAGAAGCCCTGTGAAGCCAAGCCTGTGTGCTTTTGAAGTGGTTTAGTTGGAATAACTGGGAATGGGTTTTCATGGTCCTCACACTAAACAAGATGCCCATTGTTCTTCAATTAGCACATCAGCCCCAGATCCGGTCATGCCTGGGATCTTCCGTAGAGGACCGAATGGTAGATACACTGCGATATGGCAGGCCAGGGTGCATGGATGCTGCTGATGGAGATAACCCTGGTCTGCTGTTGGAGAGGGTCCCATTCTCACATAACCTCCAAGCTGATAGCACTTTTCATGACTTGAGTTGTCATTTGAAAGATATTTTGTAATGTGGGTTACACAGCTACTGTGAAGATGGTAGTCTTGGTAGGTAATCAGATCGACTGACATGTTGTTTGATTTGAATACATCACAGAAAACCTCTTGTTGATTTCATGCCATTTAGTGTGAACTAAACAACCTTTAGTAACCTTTAGTTGGAGGGGTTGACTTAAAGTGGTTGCTGTGTGGACTGCATGCCTCCTCAGTCTTATCAGTTAGCCTGAGGTTAAGAACAGTTAAGAACAGGAGACTGCTCCAGCCTCTGAGCTATAGGTCTGTGTTCATCCGTGAGTCATGTATACCATTACACATGGCATACACCGTCCAACGAAATGCTTAGGTTCATTCTCGACAACACAACAATAATAAGAAATAAGAAAAGATAAGAATACGAACATAAAGTAAATGGCTGCGTAGAATAGAATAAACATTTAAAGCAGTACGTATTCTTGTCTAATAAATATTATTGGGCTAGTAACTTCTCAACACTCCTCCCCAACACTATTTTCCAGACACTTCTTACTAAAAGCTGAATAAAAGCAATAATAAGCTTATGGAGCTCTAATTTTAGGCACGTGTTTTAACCACTTAGTAAGGCTTTATTCACAGTAACATGGGTCTGGCGAGTGTGTTTGTACAGCCAGTGTGGCTGCCTCGTCCTCACCTGAACTAACGGAGCAGCCCAGCAGCTCAACATGTCAGGGAGAGACAGAGGTAGAGGCAGAGGCAGAGACAGAGACTACGGCAGATGCCGGGGCAGAGACAGAGACTGAGACAGAGGGAGAGACGGAGGCAGAGGCAGAGACTGAGACAGAGGGAGAGACGGAGGCAGAGCGAGAGATGGATGGAGAGATGGAGGCAGGAGCAGTCAATATAACACCCAGACTGCTGTTAGAAATACACCAGTACCCAACAATATGCTGCTAATATCAATGGACGCTAGTCAAAGATACTGTTGCAACCAATTAAATAGTCAATTAAACGTACAAAACACTACAGCGTTTTCTGTAAACACTCAGCAAGATACTGCACTAAAGCTTTCCCACCAGATGCAGATAGCGTGACATCAGATGAACAAAACAATATTTAACTCATAATTCTGATGCAACTAATAGTAGGATCCCACACAAATCAAACATAGCACATGAAAGAGTAGTGATGCATTTGACAACAAAATTTCTGTGAGTCTATGTGAAATCTGGTTGCAATTCCAGAGAAGAAAAGTGAAATTAAGTTTTACTACCTGGACATTTTGTAATGACTCAAAGGCTCCCGTTGGGACCACTAAGAATAAAACAGACATGACAATCTTCTTCTAAGTTGAAAGAATCACGCAACCATCTCTCCTTTTCTCGAAGGCAGACACGGGGTGGCTGGGGACATGACATAACAAACATATATAGGCCACAGGCAAATACACAGTCTGTTTTCTAGGGAACAGTGTCGCACTGTTCCCTAGTGCAGAACTTTTGAGCAGGGCCCGAAGGGCTTACCCATAGGGTCAAACGTAGTGCACTATGTAGGGAATAGGGTGACATTTGGGATGCTTCCAAGGATACACATAAGTTATACACTAAAACATGCACTCTTACACATTTGACTGAGTGATGAGAGTGGTGTGGTCAAGTTTGAGGCTATACTGGATAACAATCTATTCACTGTTGTATTCAACAACAATCTTCCCATTGTTATTCACTGATTGTGACTGATGTTATTGAATTGATCACATTTTCACACAAATGAAATGAATACCTCTTGAGAGAAAACGCCAGGGCCAAAACACCAAGGGCAAGTTTTTTTGGCAACCTTCCACACTTAGAGGTTTAGTTTTCTCCGTAGTGAGGAAAGGAAACCCTTCCTGTTTGTTTGAATTACGCCTGATGGGAGACAGATATACTCAGTTTAGATTTTTTTTTAACTTTTTCATAGAAGTTAAATAACATATTAAATAATTTGTATTATTCTCAGTATGATACTAATCATTACAAAAATACAAAAATATTTAAAACCAACAGATTAATTTCAGTCAAGATTACTGTCATTACCTAAATGTTTGCCTTCAAAACAACCAGTCAGAACAGATGGAAAGTGTTTGTTTTGGTACAAACATTTAGCAAGAGAGAGAGAGAGAGAGAGAGAGAGAGAGAGAGAGAGAGAGAGAGAGAGAGGAGGGAAAGACAACAGTAGAGTTAGAGAAAGAGATAGAGGAGAGAGAGAGAAAACGAGACAGAGAGAGAGAGAGTTGCAATTCAGTTCTGTATGCTGCAATTCAGTTCTGTACACCAGTCGATCCTGAGTAACTTCTGTATCCCGACTCCATCTACCCCTCAGGGTCTAATGCCTAATGCACCCTTGCTCCTTCATATGGCCTTAATGCTATACCTCAGCACAGAAGGCCCATAATACCAACTTTAATATAAAATGGGCTATATCATCAAATATGAAAAGCAAAAATGGCTTGTTAGAGCCAAGATCTGCCAAGTTGAATATATTTAAAAGAGGATACGTAAATACATAAATAAAACAAAGTGGTAAAAATTAAATTGTCCAAAATCCGTCAGCTTGCTTGGGTTATGGAAAGCAAGGAAAGCCCCAGGAATTTTTGCCACTAAGTTAAACAAAGAGGGGAACAGGGCCAGGCACTAACATGTGGTTACTGTTGTAGCCTGGCTCTGGACATACTGATGTATAGAATTACCCATTTAACAACAATTACACATTCTCTGTAGACACAGCTCACCTTCCCACCTCATTTTACCAGAACTCCACAATATGAGACACCATATATTTAGTTACAGTGCATTCGGAAAGTATTCACATCCCTTCCATTTTTCTACATTTTGTTACGTTACAGCCTTATTCTTAAATCGATTAAATAAATGTTTTTCCTCATCAATCTACACAAAATACACAACCCACACAGATGAAAACAGGTTTTAAGAAATGTTTGCAAATGTATTAAAAATAAAAAACAGAAATACCTTACTTACATAAGTATTCAGACCCTTAGCTGTGAGACTTGAAATTGAGCTCAGGTGCATCCTGTTTCCATTGATCATTCTTAAGATGTTTCTACAACTTGATTTGAGTCCACCTGTGGTAAATTCAATTGATTGGACATGATTTGGAAAGGCACACACCTGTCTAAATAAGGTCCCACAGTTAACAGTACATGTCAGAGCAAAAACCAAGCCATGAGGTTGAAGGAATTGTCCTTAGAGCAACAAGAGGATTGTGTTGAGGCACAGAACTAGGGAAGGGTACCAAAAGAATTCTGCAGCATTGAAGGTCCCCAAGAACACTGTGGCCTCCATCATTCTTAAATAGAAGAAGTTTGGAACCACCAAGACTCTTCCTAGAGCTGGCTGCCCGGCCAAACTGAGCAATTGGGAGAGAAGGATCTTGGTCAGATGGTCACAAATCAAATCAAATCAAATTGTATTTGTCACATACACATGGTTAGCAGATGTTAATGCGAGTGTAGCGAAATGCTTGTGCTTCTAGTTCCAACCATGCAGTAGTATCTAACAAGTAATCTAACAATTTCACAACAACTACCTTATACACACAAGTGTAAAGGAATGAATACGAGTATGTACATATAAATATATGGATGAGCGATGGCTGACCGGCATAGGCAAGATGCAGTAGATGGTATAGAGTACAGTATATACATATGAGATGAGTAGTGTAAGATATGTAAACATTATATAAATGGCATCGTTTAAAGTAGCTAGTGAAACACTCTGACAGAGCTCCAGAGTTCTTTTGTGGAAATGGGAGAATCTTACAGAAGGACAACCATCTCTGCAGCATTCCACCAATCAGACCTTTAGTGTAGAGTGGTCAGAAGGAAGCCACTCCTCCATAAAAGGCACATGATGGCCCACTTGAAGTTTGCCAAGAGGCACCTAAAGGACTCTCAGACCATGAAACCAAGATTGAACTCTTAGGCCTGAATGCCAAGCGTCACGTCTGGAGGAAACCTGGCACCATCCCTACGGTGAAGTGTATAGTGAATTTCAATTCCACTGCATGTCATTTAGTATTTAGCTGTGCCCATTTCCTTTTGGTTACAGGTACTCATTCTATATCAGGGATGGTGTCAATTCAATTACAATTACATAACTTAATTACTGAATTTAAATGGAATTGACGCCAACCCTGGTCTATAGTACACCGGTTCAACCTGTGACCTCCACAGCCCTTTGGAGCCAGCTGATACTGCAGACAGTAGCCTTCACTTTCACTGGGGCTTGGTCCCAAATGACAGCTTATTCCCTGTATAGTGCACTACTTTTGAACAGAGACATTTTGGGCCCTGGGTGTACTTTCGATCTGTGGGAGCTAGCGCTGCACAGTGGGGTTTATACATCTAAACCTCTACATGTGTCAGTGATTGTGGTTGGACTAGTAGACGGCCTGCGCTGAACAAACTCTCAGCAATGTCGCCCTGTCATCCCTCTGCTATGCTATTTGACATGCCCTGCAGGGGAGAGAGCATTCTGGAGAGGGGGAAAGTATGTGTATCTATTTACATATTGTAGTCCAAGTGGAAAATACTCTTATTTGGTTGGCTTGGTCCACTTATATATTTAAATGGTATGTTTCTCATGGAAAGGAAATGTCTCTGTTTTGGTCCAGTGCATCAGGGGCAGACTGGAACAAAAATTCAGCCCTGGCATTTCAGCCACACCAACCCACATCACTGTGTGCACACTCTGTCTGTATGTCAGTCAGTCTGTCTGTCTGTCACTCTGTTTGTCTGTCACTCTGTCTGTCACTCTTAAGCATAGCCGCGGGAAGGGGGGGGGCACAGAATAATTGTTTTTGCCCGTGATACAGATGGCTATATCAGTCAGCTAATACAGGGCTAGTAAAGGTCCCGTGCTTTACTTTTGTTGAAAAAATAAAAAGTCATACTTTTATTTTTAATGATTACATTTTTGGGGGAGGGTGCTGCAGCACCCCTATCTCCCGGGGCTATGCTCCCAAGTGTTGATTGCTATTACATATAGAGCCAACATATTAAGGAACTGGCAGTACACCTGTGCCTCTCTGTTTTCTTCCTACCTCCTGCACTCACCTCTGAGCTGTCTCTGCTAAGCCTAGCATCCTTTCCCACAGCACTGGCACCAGAAGACCAGGGGACCACACTGCCTGTGCTGGGCCCAGCAACATCCTAGTTGTGAATGAATAAACATATTTATTAGAAGAAGAAGAAAGATCACTGAATAAGTACCTCAGCAATCTACACTCGATTCCCCATAATGACAAAGCGAAAACAGGTTTTTTGATTTTTTAGCAAAAAAAAAAAAACTTATTTACACAAGTATTCAGACCCATTGCTATGAGACTTGAAATTGAGCTCAGGTGCATCCTGTTTCTATTGATCATCCTTGAGATGTTTCTACAACTTGATTGGAGTCCACCTGTGGTAAATTCAAATAATTGGACATGATTTGGAAAGGCACACACTTGTCTATATAATGTCCCACAGTTGACAGTGCACGTCAGAGCATAAAGGGCTCCAAAACAGGATTGTGTTGAGGCACAGATCTGGGGAAGGGTACCAAAACATTTCTGCAGCATTGAAGGTCACCAAGAAATTTGGAACCACCAAGACTCTTCCTAGAGCTGGCCACCCAGCCAAACTGAGCAATCGGGGCAGAAGGGTCTTGGTCAGGTAGGTGACCAAAAACCAGATGGTTACTCTGACAGAGCTCCAGAATTCCTCTGTTTTGAGAACCTTCCAAAAGGACAACCATCTCTGCAGCATTCCACCAATCAGACCTTCATTGTAGAGTGGCACATGACAGCCCACTTGGAGTTTGCCAAAAGGTAGGTAAAGGACTCTCAGACCATGTATGATAGCTCTGTTCTGATGAAACCAAGATTGAACTCTTTGGCCTGAATGCCAAGCGTCATGTCTGGAAGAAACCTGACACCAACCCTACGGTGAAGCACGGGGGAGGCAGCATCGTGCTGTGGGGATGTTTTTCAGTGGCAGAGACTGGAAGACTAGTCAGGATCGAGTGAAAGATGAATGGAGCAAAGTACAAAGAGATCCTTGATGAAAACCTGTTCCAGAGCTCTCAGGACCTCAGACTGGGGCGAAGGTACACCTTCCAACAGGACAATGACCCTAAGCATACAGCCAAGACATCACAAAAGTGGCATCGGGACAAGTCTCTGAATGTCCTTAAGTTGCCCAGCCAGAGTCCAGACTTGAACCCGATCGAACATCTCTGGAGAGACCTGAAATAGCTGTGCAAATCAAATCAAATCAAATGTTATTTGTCACATGCGCCGAATGCAATGCTTACTTACAAGCCCCTAACCAACAATGCAGTTCAAGAAATAGAGTTAAGAAAATATTTACAAAATAAACTCAAGTAAAATAATATGTAAAAAGTGACACAATAAAATAACAATAACGAGGCTATATACAGGGGGTATCGGTACCGAGTCATGTTGCGGGAGTACAGGTTAGTCGAGGTGATTTGTATATGTAGCTAGGGGTAAAGTGACTATGCATAGATAATAAACAGCGAGTAGCAGCAGTGTAAAAACAAAGGGGGGGTGTTATTGTAAATAGTCCGGATGGCCATTTGCAGCGACGCTCCCCATCCAACCTGACAGAGCTTGAGAGGATCTGCAGAGAAGAATGGGAGAAACTCCCCAAATACAGGTGTGCCAAGCTTGTAGCGTCATACCCAAGAAGACTCGAGGCTGTATTTGCTACCAAAGGTGCTTCAACAAAGTACTGAGCAAAGGGTCTGAATACTTATGTAAATGTAATATGTCAGTTATTTTTTATTATTTTTTTGCTTTGTCATTATGGGGTATTGTTTGTATATTGATGAGGGAAAAAAAACAATTCAATACATTTTAGAATAAGGCTGTAACGTAACAAAATGTGGAAAAAGTCAAGGGGTCTGAAACCTTTCCGAATGCACTGTAAGCCTAGTATCACTGGGACCAGTAGAAGAGGGGACCACACTGCCTGTGCTGGGCCCAGCGACATCCTAGAGTAACTCTTTATTTTAAGGGTCCAAAATAAACAATTAAAATTAGATAAATATAAAAATGTTTGTAATAAAACAAAAAAAGTATTTACACGCAAAACCAGTGTCACGACTTCAGCCGAAGTTGGTCCCTCTCCTTGTTCAGGCGGCTTTCAGCGGTCGACGTCACCGGTTTTCTAGCTACCGCCGATCTACTTTTCATTTTCTATGTTTTTGTCTTCATTATACACACCTGGTTTCCAATCACTTAATTATTTGTTCCTTATTTAAACCCTCTGTTTCCCTCATGGTTTTGTGCGTGTTTGTTCTATGTTAGATGTTCTTTTTATTGTGAGCTTGGATTTTACTACCTATTTTGGTAGTTTGTTATTTGAGTAAAGATACGTGATTTACTCATCTCCGTTTTCCTGCGCCTGACTCTGCCTACCTGCTACACAGAGACTTCTGACAACCAGACATTTACAAACCGTTTGCTCACCATTTATTAATCATTACTACCACATTTGTAAATGTTAGTAAGCTAGTTATTCACACATGTATATATATTTCCTTTACATCCTGTGTTGTGTGCTTGTTCCTTTACCAGGTACGGCAGGAATGTCTACCAATGGCATGCCCATCTTTTTGTGAGAAATTACACTGGTCACTCAAAACATTTATAAAGTATTTAGAAAGTATAAATAACGGTCACTTTGGATTAGGGACTGCAAAAAGACTTTACTATTGATTAGTCAGTGGTGTAGTGGAGGGTATACACAGGTATACGCCGTGTACCCACCTTTTTTTGTGGGCATTGCGTATACTCACTTCTTAATCCCCACTGATGCATATCAAAGTAGTATAGTTGAAATATATGTAGTATCAATTAATGAGGCCGATGGAAAAGATCAGAATGTTTATTATTTCTTCACATTTTAAGCGCAGCAATTTCTGTTTTGACTAAGTGACTGACAGAGACTCAGAGCGGGTCTCACGCTCTTGATGATGCGCATTTGACTTTGAATATGAATTTGTGCCACAGCTCAGCCAATCAGAAAACCGTGACGGCTCATTTTGTAGGAGGGCCGGCTGTTGTCCACTTGTTAGCCAAATGCTAAATATAGATGATTTTGACAACGGAGAAATAGAGCAAAAGTACAGGCACTGTACATTATTTTTTACGTACAGTGCCTTCAGAAAGTATTCACACCCCTTGAGTTTTTCCACATTTTGTTGTGTTACAGTCTGAATTTAAATGTATACAATTTAGATTT
Source organism: Hucho hucho (assembly GCA_003317085.1). Lineage (NCBI taxonomy): Eukaryota > Metazoa > Chordata > Actinopteri > Salmoniformes > Salmonidae > Hucho > Hucho hucho. Next base: position 136,597 of record QNTS01003199.1, read on the forward strand.
TTTTTGTAACAGGCCCACACAAAATACCCCATAATGTCAAAGTGGAATTATGTTTTTAGAAAAAAATGTAACAAATGAATTACAAATTAAAAGCTGAAGTGTCTTGAGTCAGTAAGTATTCAACCCATTTGTCATGGTAAGCCGAAATAAGTTTAGGAGTAAACATTTGCTTAACAAGTCACATAATAAATTGCATGGACTCACTCTGTGTGCAGTAATAGTGTTGAACATGGTTTTTGAATGACTACCTCATCTCTGTGCCCCAAACATACAATTATGTGTAAGGTCCCTCAGTTGAGCAGTGAATTTCAAACACAGATTCAATCACAAAGGCCAGGGAGGTTTCCCAATGCCTTGTAAAGAAGGGCAGCTATTGGTAGATGGGTATAACAAAAAAATAACAGACATTTAATATCCCTTTGAGCATGGTGAAGTTATTAATGACACTTTGGAGGGTGTATCAATACACCCAGTTTACTTCAAACACCCAGTCACTACAAAGATACAGGCATCCTTCCTAACTCACTCACCAGAGAGGAAGGAAACCGCTCAGGGATTTCACCATGAGGCTAATAGTGACTTTAAAACAGTTACAGATTTGAATGGCTGTGATAGGAGAAAACTGAGGATGGATCAACAACATTGTAGTTAATCCACAATACTAACCTAATTAACAAAGTGAAAAGAAGGAAGTCTGTACAGAATAAAAGTATTCCAAAACATGCATCCTGTTTGCAACAAGGTACTGAAGTAATACTACAAAAAATGTGGCAAAGCAATTAACTTCTTGCCCTGAATACAGTGTTATGTGTTATGTTTGGGGCAACACATTACTGAGTACCACTCTCTATATTTTCAAGCATAGTGGTGGCTGCATCATGTTATGGGTATGCTTGTAACCATTAAGGACTGGGGAATTTTTCAGGATAAAAAAAAGAAACAGAATAGAGCTAAGCACAGGCAAAACCCTAGAGGAAAACCTTGTTTGGTCTGCTTTCCACCAGACACTGGGAGACAAATTCACCATTCAGTAGGACAATAACCTAAAACACAACGGCAAATCTACACTGAAGACAGTGAATTTTCTTGAGTGGTCGAGTTACAGTTTTGATTTAAATGTACTTGAAAATCTATGTCGAGACCTGAAAATGGTTGTCTAGCAATGAATTTGGAAAAATAATAATTGGCTAATGTTTCACAATCCAGGTGTGGAAAGATCTTAGAGACTTACCCAGAAAGACTCACAGCTGATTGCTGCGCAACCCTTTTTCTTAATTTCATCCATTCATTCTGTCACGTCTGCTCCCGCTACCCCCCCCCGCATCACGCACTCCTGCTATCCATTACGCACACCTGCCTTCCCTCGTCATGCATATCAGCGATATTGGACTCACCTGGACTCACTCATCATCTGTTTATTTCCTCCCCTATATTTGTCAGTTCCCTTGCTCTGTTCCCTGCTGCTGCATTGATTGTCATTTGTCTTTGTTTTCTGTGTTTTTGACGCTGTTCCTGTCTCGTGCCATGTCCGTTATTTATTAAATGTTTGAGTCCCCGTACCTGCTTCGTCTCTCCAGCGTCATCCACTGTGACAGAATGCATCAGCCTACACACGAAGCATCGGGGAGTACTGGCGTTCCGGTTGGTATGGTGGCATCGGCTCTGGGTCGCCACCGATGGAACCGGGGGTGCCTAGCCAGCTTGTCGGGCTTCCTCGCCCTAGCTGGTTCAAAATGTTTCCTTGCCCCAGTTGGTTCTGATGGCGCCCATCCCACGTCGGGCCTCAGCCGGATCATCAGTTCTTGTTCGCCCAGCCGGTCCAGGATTATTATTATAATTTTTTTTGGTGACGTCGGGGTGGATTCCCATCACACGTCATTCTCCACCGGATCATCGGGCTCCCATGCCTCAGCTGGCTCGCCAGGCTCTCACGCTCCTGCTGGTTCGTCGGGCTTCCACGCCCCAACCGGCGTGCCCAGCGCCCATATCTCGGCCGGTTGGCCCACCGGGTGGCGCCCCAANGGGGGGGGGGGGGGGGGGGGGGGGGAGTACTGTCAGGTCTGCTCCCGCTCTCCCCCCGGTGCATGAGGGCACTAGGCTGCCCTGCATCACGCACTCCTTCTATCCATTACGCACACCTGCCTTCCCTTGTCACGCGCATCAGCTTTTTTGGACTCACCTGGACTCACTCATCACTTGTTTATTTCCTGCCCTATATTTGTCAGTTCCCCAGTTTTGTTCCCTGCTGCTGCATTGATTGTGTTTTGTCTTTGTTTCCCGTGTTTTTGACGCTGTTCCAGTCTCGTGTTTGACTCCCCGTACCTGCTTCGTCTCTCCAGCGTCATTCCATGTGACACATTCTTTAAATATCCAGAACTCCCAATCCAGGTTTATTTCAGTAGTAAAACATTTACCACCTGCTTTGGTTGCTGTGATGATGTGGTGTAATAAGCATGTGTGGACTATTATTTGTTGTCTCCTCCTATCTATCATGAAGACTTTATGGATGTATTTTATGAAACAGGTGCTCTGTGGTTGGATGGGACAGGCCTCTCCCTCTCCAGTCTTTAGTACCAGCCTGGGTGCTTTATGCTTTATGTGTCACCCTCACGTAAGATGAAGATCAAAGAGTTCAGAGGGCGTTGCCATGATGACGGTGGCTTGGGGTGGTTTTCGGGGCCACCTGTGTTTGTGTGGGAGCAGGTTCTCATGGACAGTGTGTAATGGCCTGCTGAATGAAATCAATCTTCTCCAGAGTCGGCTACATTAACACACCAGGTCATCTGCAGGTCTCAGGGACTCACACACAGATAGACATTCACGTTCCCGTAGCGTGAGACAACAGGATGCTCTCTGACTCAACACCCTCTCTGTGGCCTCTATCTCTCACTCTATCCATCCATATCTCTCTCCATCTCCCTCACCAGCTCTCTCAATTTTTCTCTCACACATACACCCAGTAGTCTCCCCTCTTTGTCTCTCTCCCTCTTTCTCTCGCTGTCTCTCTAATGCTCTAGATTCCCCCTACTTGCTCTCTCTGACCACCCAGAGCTTTGTGTAGGGAGGTGATGACAATACGAGGCTCTGCTTGAGTGGCAGACATAAGTAGCAAGAGAGAGAGAGCAAGAGCGAGAGAGAGCGAGAGAGAGCGAGAGAGAGAGCGAAAGAGTGTGAGGGAAAAAGAGAGACAGAGCAGTAGAAAGAGAGAGAGGGAGAGAGAGAGAGAGAGAGAGAGAGGAGAAAGCGGAGAGAGATCGCCATGGAGGTTGACTGGTCGCAGCGGAGGCAGGAGCGGGTGATGGCATGTTGAGAGCTGAAACACAGAGTCAATTGTTGCAAGAGGAGAACTTTGTAGTGAGAGGCAGACAACGCTAGCAGGCAGTCCAAGAGAAACTGTTAAACACGTGGTAATCAAAAAACAGAACAAATCTGGTGTATTTTCAAAAGTATGAGAAGCAGACATTCCTTCTGGCAGTGGTTGGAAGGGACATGTCCCGCTGAGTTTCCTGATTGGATCAAAGAAGCAATAGATACTACGTATCATTACCTTCCATCAAACTGAGGGCCTAGACTTCAATTAGACCAGGCTGCTTCTGGCCATCATGGCCCTGAATTGAACAGTCAGATGGAACTGATACAGTGTGTGTGTGTGTGTGTGTGTGTGTGTGTGTGTGTGTGTGTGTGTGTGTGTGTGTGTGTGTGTGTGTGTGTGTGTGCGTGCGTGCGTGCGTGCGTGCGTGCGTGCGTGCGTGCGTGCGTGCGTGCGTGCGTGCATTTAACAAGCCTGATCCGACAGTGCCAAAGGCATAAGTCTTAAGAAATTTAATAAAATCCATAAATTGCACTATGGAAGGCTGCAGAATGTATGGCAAACAGGCCACAGAGAGCAAATGAAAATCACTGACAGAGAGACAACGAGAGAGAGATAAGGTGAGAAAGGGTGAGAGAGAGAGAGAGAGAGAGAGAGAGAGAGAGAGAGAGAGAGAGAGAGAGAGAGAGAGAGAGAGAGAGAGAGAGAGAGAGAGAGAGAGAGAGAGAGAGATTGCCATAAGGGGAGTTACTCAACCATTAATATGCTGTAAATGTTGTTCCAGTAAAATCACTCTGATTATAATAGAATGTGAGCAATGGATTTTAAATGAAAGCCATTTAACTAGATGCTGAATGTAAATAATCTCCATAAAGTGGACCAACGGTTCCTGCAGAAAATACTGTAGTTGCAGCTGCCCTTAAAAAAAATATTTTGATATATTAATGTTCAGATGACCTTCTGATCCAGCTCTTTTAAAATATCCACCATTTACATGAATGGCAGTTGAAGCATTTGAAGAAACATAGTATTAATTGCTTCCAGCATATGTTGCTTGTTTAAAATGTGACTACATCATCTATTTAAGGCACTAGTCTAGTTCAGCATCTCATTAAAACCCAATACTGTACCTGTGCTTGTCTCAGACCTGGGTTCAAATACTATTTGAAATCTTTCAAATATTTTCAGCTTTTGTTTCAGCCTGCCTGGAGTGCCCGTTGGGCGGGATTTGGCACTATTCTATTGGTTTCATTGTACCAGGCAAACTCAATCAGGCACAGCTTAAGTATTTGAATTTATTTCAAATAGAATTTGAACCCAGGTCTGGCTGGTGTTAATGAAAAAGGACCACTGTGCCTGACTGGTCTAAAGGAAATGAGGCAGACAGCAAACTCTCCTCACAGGCTCAATCAACACAGCAGTTAATCACAGGTTGAATTAGTGGCCGGGCCCGATACAATGATGTAATAAGTCTGAAGTTGGACCTGATGTTAAGATACATAAACATCCTGATGATAGCTTCTCCTTCATGTGAAATGCAGCGTCACATTCCCATCCCAGGCACGGGCAACAGGAGGAGAATGAGAGGGAGCCTGCATGGCCCTCTTAAATGCTATTTAATCACTGCGAGCGAGGCCGGGCGAGCCTCAGCAGCAGCCCTGCCATGCAGCACTTACTGACTTATGAACTCTATACCTTTCTTTCTCTCTTTATCTCATCTTAATAATTGAGAGGAAGGTGTGTGATGAATGTGTTTAATAACTGGAGGAAATCAGAGCACTTAGGAAGCCCATCAATCTTACCGTACAGGGGTGGAAAAAGACCAGAGCTTTCTAAATCCTTGAGATCTGTCAAGTGCTTTTTGGAGAGCTTTACCCAGATACGTAGAGACAAATTGTGAGGGAGGGAGGGAGGGAGCGAGGTAGGGAGGGATGGAGGGACCAGTAGATAGAGAGAGAGCGGGAGAGAGAGGGAGAAAGAGAGAGAGAGGTGGTTATCTAGGAGCAAAGAGGTTGTTTGAGTTCCTCAGGGCCACGAGAGGGTAGTAGACAAGGAGAGAGACCAGTTATGCACGGTGGAGTTGAGAGCTCCAGAGAGACACACAGCTTACAGAGTGATGGCGATAAAAAAGGAGGACATAGAGAAAGAAAAAAAGGAGATGATCATCGTCCTTTTCTGAAAATGTTGGTTCCAAACCATCCCATAGCCAGTTGTGATTCACCGTTTTGAAGAAGCTAAAATGACCTTGCAGAATGAGCGGCAGAAAATGTGAAAAAGTATTGGAGACAGATATAAAAAATTACTGGAAAACAAACTGAGATAGACAGAGGGATCAGAAGGGCTAGAGAACGTGAAGTAAGGCAGGTTAAGCGTGTGTCTGTCAGCTTGGTTAGTGTGAATACAACAACACACAGTGCAGGCTTTGATGAGCTGTATTGTCAGCATGTTGTTCACACAAAGACCAGTAACCCAGCAGGTCATTACAGCTGTACCCTCAGGGCATACTAAAGAGGAGACTCACACATTTCATCTCTTTCTCTCACTCAACAGGGAAACCCCTACACTACACAGGCTCTATCTCTATCTCTCTCTCTGTTTATCTCTCTCTCTGTGTGTATGTCTCTCTGTGTGTCTCTCTCCGTGTCTCTATCTGTGTCTCTCTCTCTCACTGTGTGTGTGTCTCTCTCTCTCTCTCTCTCTCTCTCTCTGTATGTCTCTCTCTCTCTCCTTATGTCTCTCTCTGTGTCTCTCTGTGTCTCTGTGTGTCTCTCTCTCTATGTGTGTGTGTCTCTCTCTATATATATATACATATATATATGTCTCTCTCTCTCCGTATGTCTCTCTCTGTGTGTCTCTCTCTCTCTCTCTGTGTCTGTCTCTCTCTCTCTCTCTGTGTGTCTTTCTCTCTCTCTCTCTCTCTGGCTGGCTGGCTGGCTGGCTGGCTGGCTGGCTGGCTCTCTCTCTCTCTCTCTCTCTCTCTCTCTCGCTCTCTC
>QNTS01003200.1:36733-76980 GCA_003317085.1 Hucho hucho
GGTACGAGGTAATAACATGGCTATATACAGGGAGTACCAGTACTGAGTCGATGTGCAGGGGTACGAGGTAATAACATGGCTATATACAGGGAGTACCAGTACTGAGTCGATGTGCAGGGGTACGAGGTAATAACATGGCTATATACAGGGAGTACCAGTACTGAGTCGATGTGCAGGGGTACGAGGTAATAACATGGCTATATACAAGGAGTACCAGTACTGAGTCGATGTGCAGGGGTACGAGGTAATAACATGGCTATATACAGGGAGTACCAGTACTGAGTCGATGTGCAGGGGTACGAGGTAATAACATGGCTATATACAAGGAGTACCAGTACTGAGTTGATGTGCAGGGGTACGAGGGGTAGAACAGACCCATGTTTGGAAAGTCTGTTTAATTGATGTTCTATTATATGTTTTTTCTCAATTTCCCCCCTGCATAAGGACCAACCCTATGGACAATCGGCAGAGTAAGTTGTATTTCACTTCTGGCTTCCCGGCGAACTATTCTGTTTTTTTGCAAGCTAATTCCTAGCAATGCTAGTGTGTAAATAGGTGACTAGCGCTGCTAAAAGCAGCTAGCTTCTTAACTAGTTATCAGGTTGGAAACATACCTGGGCTAGCTGAAGTTAACTTCATAGAATTGCTAGCCAACTTCATAAAATTGCTAGGTGGCTAGTAGTATTACAGAGAAACAACAAAAACATGGAATTATTATTATTATTTAATTTTCTTACAGGACAAATCTGAGGGGGCACATGCCCCTGTGCTCCTTATGGGCATGAAGCATGTGGCCTGGGCTAAACAGGTATTGGATGCAGGTGTCTGCCTCTGACTGAATGGACTACCCAGGGTGGGGGCGCCATTTAGGAAACTTTGAGTTTGATGAGCTTGGATGACTCTATGACCAGGACCTCAGTGATACAACCTTTCTACCTTGATTCTTGACATTAATGAATTAATGAATTAATTCAGGTGACAGGATACAGGGCTTTAGTGTTCTGTCCTCACAAGAGGTTGTGTCATTACTCTGACATTGACCTGTCCACCAACAACCTGACCCCTCCCTCTCCAGCTTCCTCAACAACAGGCCCAGTGACTACTGAGAAGTAAGTATGACACAAAATGTACTTACATTTATATTATTTAAAGTTTTAAACAGCATTTATTTTTCTCAGACAACAATTATTGTTCAGTAAATCATAATTGCAATGTGATGTATACATTTAGTATGAATAAAAATGTGTCTCTATAATTATTCTCCCTCAGTGTTTACCTGTTACACCAGAACAGAACCCCTGACCTGAGCCTGACCTTTGACCCTCCCTCTCCAGTACAGATGTGGCTGCAGTCCTGGGGGTCAGTGCTGTCTGTCTCCCGGCTGCCCTGATGGTGGCCTACAGGAGGTACAGTTGAAGTCGGACGTTTACATACACTTTAGCCAAATACATTTAAACTCAGTTTTTCACAATTCCTGACATTTAATCCTAGTAAAGATTCCCTGTCTTAGGTCATTTAGGATCACCACTTTATTTTAAGAATGTGAAATGTCAGAATAATAGTTGAGAGAATGATTCATTTCAGCTTTTATTTATTTCATCACATACCCAGTGGGTAAGAAGTGTACATACACTCAATTAGTATTTGGTAGCATTGCCTTTAAATTGTTTAACTTGGGTCAAACGTTTTGGGTAGCCTTCCACAAGCTTCCCACAATAAGTTGGGTGAATTTTGGCCCATTCTTCCTGACAGAGCTGGTGTAACTGAGTCAGGTTTGTTGGCCTCCTTGCTCGCACGTGCTTTTTCAGTTCTGACCACAGATTTTCTATAGGATTGAGGTCAGGGCTTTGTGATGGCCACTCCAATACCTTGACTTTGTTGTCCTTAAGCCATTTTTCCACAACTTTGGAAGTATGCTTGGGGTCATTGTCCATTTGGACGAACCATTTGCGACCAAGCTTTAACTTCCTGACTGATGTCTTGAGATGTTGCTTCAATATATCCACATAATATTCCTCCCTCATGATGCCATCTATTTTGTGAAGTGTACCAGTCCCTCCTGCAGCAAAGCACCCCCACAACCTGATGCTGCCACCCCCGTGCTTCACGGTTCAGATGGTGTTCTTCGGCTTGCAAGCCTCCCCCTTTTTCTTCCAAATGTAACAATGGTCATTATGGACAAACAGTTCTATTTTTGTTTCATCAGACCAGAGGACATTTCTCCAAAAAGTACGATCTTTGTCCCCATGTGCAGTTGCAAACCGTAGTCTGGCTTTTTTATGGCGGTTTTGGAGCAGAGGCTTCTTCCTTGCTGAGCGGCCCTTCAGGTTATGTCGATATAGGACTTGTTTTACTGTGGATATAGATAGATACTTTTGTACCTGTTTCCTCCAGCATCTTCACAAGGTCCTTTGCTGCTGTTCTGGGATTGATTTGCACTTTTCGCACCAAAGTACGTTAATCTCTGAGACAGAACGAGTCTCCTTCCTGAGTGGTATGACGGCTGCGTGGTCCCATGTTGTTTATGCTTGCATACTATTGTTTGTACAGATGAACATGGTACCTTCAGGCGTTTGGAAATTGCTCCCAAGGATGAACCAGACATGTGGAGGTCTACAATTATTTTTCTTAGGTCTATCAGAAGCTTCTAAAGTCATGGCATAATTTTCTGGAATTTTCCAAGCTGTTTAAAGGCACAGTCAACTTAGTGTATGTAAACCTCTGACCCACTGGAATTGTGGTACAGTCAATTGTAAGTTAAATAGTCTGTCTGTAATTATGTTGGAAAATTACTTGTGTCATGCACAAAGTAGATGTCCTATCCGACTTGCCAAAACTATAGTTTGTTAGCAAGAAATGTGTGGAGTGGTTGAAAAACGGGTTTTAATGACTCCAACCTAAGTGTATGTAAACTTCCGACTTCAACTGTACCACTCCTACAGAGTCAAGGTGCATGCTGCACCTGAGGCTCCCAGTGTTCTGTAGTTGCACTCTACCCAATGTGATTCAAAGGACTGCCGATGGCAACTTGGTGTCCATTATGGAACAGTCTTGTGTAACTACAGAACATTGGGAGTAGATGGTGTTTGCACATTATTTAACAGAGGGAAAAATTGACTATTCATTAACTGTTGAAATGTACAAATGAAACTAGAGTTGCAAGGAGTAATGAAAAGCTGACTGAGAAAAATATCTAAAATGTACTTTGTTTTTCAACATGTATCCTTCTCTTTCCATGTCTTGTTTGTGTCTTTAGTAATAATTCACCATAACCATCACCATAACGATATCCTTCTCTTTATCTTTATCATGGTCTACTGATAATGTTTATTATCTGGGTAGAGTGGTATAAAACGTTGTTCTGATGTAAGTGCTTAGGTATTGACTCAGCATGTGGTATAGTACAATACATACCAGGTAGACAGGAAACTTCACAGAGAACTATTGTTGGACACTTCAACATACAGGTATATGACAGGAAAATAAAAATAGAGAAAATATGTATTGTATGAAAGGTTGAGAAGTAATATGACAAAATGAGAGTTGGAAGGCATAGTGGTACAGTTATTGTACTTTAACAATTCCAACAATGTTTTCTACACTCACAAAGTTTGTTCAGGTGAGTCGTCAGCTTCTGCCGATTTTTTCATTTTACCCTTATTTTACCAGGTAAGTTGACTGAGAACACATTCTCATTTACAGCAATGACCTGGGAATAGTTACAGGGGAGAGGAAGACTACACTTTTGGGTGACCTGTCACACGAGAAGAGAGAACTCTTCAGTAGGGCCGGCGGTCCTAGCCTTTTGGGGGCCCTAAGTGAGATTTGGTTGGGGGCCCCCCATCTCGCGGTCAAAACATTTTAGTGGCCCCCCTGTTGATGAAGGAGAGAACAATTTTTGTTTTAAAGTACATTTCTTGCAATTTTACTCATTTTGTCATGTAGAGTTGGCCTAGAGAAAAAGTTGCAGTTTAAAATCAAGTTTCTGCAATTCTACACATTTTGCCATGAAGCGGAGAGAAGTTTAGCAATTTTATAACAAATGTCATGCAATTCTACACATTTTGCCATGGGGCAGATATACTGTATATATTTTTGCAGTTTTACAACTAATTTCCTGCAATTTTACCCATTTGGTAATGAGGTGGAGAGAATTATTGATTGGCGTCAATAACCATGTCATATGGCCTTATAGAGTGTGCACAGACACCTTAGATAAAGTGACATTAATTTGAGGTGCTATAAAACAGTTATGAACGTACTTATACCACTGGATGAGATGAGAGTATCACAAACCTATACCATTCAAAGGATCTCCAAGATACATGGGCAAATGGGAGCAAATATGTACTTTTTTTGTTAATTTTGAGACAAACTTCTGAGTTGTACAAATTTTGACCGTAAAAGGATACCTTTTATAATAACAACTTGCCAAAAAATACAAACACAATTATTTTTTTTTTTATGTGACAGCTGTGAAAAAAGGAAGATGTGCAGGCTACAGTAACAATGACAGCTATATTATAAAACGTGTATAGTCAGTCCGGTAGGGAGCTTAGTAGTTGAGTAGTCATCGATAACACCCATTATTACTAGATTCATAACATCTTATGCCTTTACTCATAACTATTTATGAACACTTAAGACAAATGTTATAATTAAGCAATAAGGCCCGAGGGCCTGTGGTATATGGCCAATATACCACGGCTAAGGGCTGTTCTTAAGCGATACACGAAGCGGAGTGCCCAGATACGCCATGGTATATTGGCCATATACCACAAACCCCCAAGGTGAATTATTGCAATTTTGAACTGGTTATCCAGTACCTCCAGGATTCTGCGCATATTATGCGAGAGCTTGCAATTTCGACCAATCCCCGCACTTTTAGCGCATAAAAGGGTCCAATCAAAAGCGTGCTCGCAATTTTGACCAATTACTGCACTGTTACCTTAAAATGTCCCAATCCAACCACACTTCAACAAAGTTTTTTCCTCCTGGCCTGTCAGCGTATTCACGTGCGAAGAAGGTGGGTGATTGTTGATGGCTGACAGGCAGTACAATGAACAGAAATCAATCTCATATGCCAACAAAAATAACAGCTAAAGACCGTGCGAAACAATTTCCAAATGTTTTTGGATCAAGAGAAAGTCGACAAACAACATTCCCTTAGAATCAGCAAAGCATATGAGAATGTCAGAGCAGTTCACACAGCAGCGGCAGATCACCATGACTGAAGTGGTAGCAGGGAAGACTGTGGCAAGCGCTGAAATAATTAAGGTGAGTGGCGTTTTACTCTAACTTTTACTCCGCTAACCTTGGATTTAGTAGGGTGGTCGGCACTCTGCTCTCCCCAGTCTGTCTATGGAGAGCGCTGTTCAAAGGCCCCAGTGCAATTTGTCCATAGGCCCCAGTGCAATTTGTCAGCTTTGCCGTTTTAAACTCTATAAAACATAATATGGATCACGAAAGCACAATCTTTCTGGATTTTTTTTGAAATGGTAATACTGTTTTAAAAGTACATAACCACAATACTCTATTTTTATGTGTTCTGTTCTTTTTCTCCCTTACGACCCTTTCAGACAATCTTGTCAAGGTTCGTGTGTAGCTGGTGCAAAAATAGTCAGGCGCAAGAGAACAGGACTGAGTGAGCAAAACCACTACTCAAATAACCAAAAACGCTAACCGCGTAATACATAAACTCATTGCCAAATGCAAACAAGCGATGCAGAATGAAATAAAGCACCAGCCGGCACGACAACGGCTGAACAATAAACAATCACACACAAGGACATGGGGGGGAAACAGACGGTTAAATACACAACAGATAATGATGGGGAATGCAAACCAGGTGTGTGAAACACATGACAAGACAAATGGAAAATGAAAAGTAGATCGGTGATGATTAGAAGACCGGTGACGTCGACCGCCGAATGCCGCCCGAACGAGGAGGGGAACCGACTTCAGTAGAAGTCGTGACAAATTTTGAGGACAATGTATGTGAAATAAATATCGATCCTCAAATTGAAAGCGATTGATCAGCTTTGAATGTATTTGTTTTTTTAGAGAGTGAGAGAGAGAGTGTGAGTGGAAATGGGAGGTGCATTTCGCGTTGATAGCAAGCCCCAACCTTGATGGAGAGGAGAGCACATATGACATTGTATTGCGAAATTAACGTGAGAAAAAAAAACATTGCAAAGTGTAGCGCAGAATTTCAGAAAAGCTACCGCAAAATCAAGCATTTTTGGCTGCAGAAATCACCCAAAAATTTTGAGATCCTGCAGGGACTGATTATCAACATAATTAGAACAGTAAACAAGTAATTTTGCGTCATACCCGTGGTATATTGTCTGATATACCCTGGCTTTCAGCCAATCAGCGTTCAGGACCCAAACTACCTGGTTTATAATGTGTTATAAAAGCTTTATGAATGCATTCATAAGGAAACCTACAGTAACACATATTTTTGTTAAAATGACATGGAAACAATGTTGATTCAACCAGTTTGTGCCCAGTGGGAAGTCAGTGTGTGTTTTATGAATCTGTTTGTTCTCACAAATACCTGTGACCTGCATTGTGTTTTGACTCAGATTGGTTGTTCAAATGCTTTCATACAGACCTTATTTTGTTGTGAACCTTTTTTATGTTTCTGATAAACATTTGTTAATTTTCTTTATATACTAAGTACAGTGAGGGAAAAAAGTATTTGATCCCCTGCTGATTTTGTACGTTTGCCCACTGACAAAGAAATGATCAGTCTATAATTTTAATGGTAGGTTTATATGAACAGTGAGAGACAGAATAACAACAAAAAAAACGTGAAAAATGTTATAAATTGATTTGCATTTTAATGAGGGAAATAAGTATTTGAAAAACATGACTTAGTACTTGGTGGCAAAGCCCTTGTTGGCAATCACAGAGGTCAGACGTTTCTTGTAGTTGGCCACCAGGTTAGCACACATCTCAGGAGGGATTTTGTCCCACTCCTCTTTGCAGATCTTCTCCAAGTCATTAAGGTTTCGAGGCTGACGTTTGGCAACTCGAACCTTCAGCTCCCTCCACAGATTTTCTATGGGATTAAGGTCTGGAGACTGGCTAGGCCACTCCAGGACCTTAATGTGCTTCTTCTTGAGCCACTCCTTTGTTGCCTTGGCCGTGTGTTTTGGGTCATTGTCATGCTGGAATACCCATCCACGACCCATTTTCAATGCCCTGGCTGAGGGAAGGAGGTTCTCACCCAAGATTTGACAGTACATGGCCCCGTCCATCGTCCCTTTGATGCGGTGAAGNATTGGCAAACTTCAGACGGGCATGTATATGTGCTTTCTTGAGCAGAGGGACCTTGCGGGCGCTGCAGGATTTCAGTCCTTCACGGCGTAGTGTGTTACCAATTGTTTTCTTGGTGACTATGGTCCCAGCTGCCTTGAGATCATTGACAAGATCCTCCTGTGTAGTTCTGGGCTGATTCCTCACCGTTCTCATGATCATTGCAACTCCACGAGGTGAGATCTTGCATGGAGCCCCAGGCCGAGGGAGATTGACAGTTCTTTTGTGTTTCTTCCATTTGCGAATAATCGCACCAACTCTTGTCACCTTCTCACCAAGCTGCTTGGCGATGGTCTTGTAACCCATTCCAGCCTTGTGTAGGTCTACAATCTTGTCCCTGACATCCTTGGAGAGCTCTTTGGTCTTGGCCATGGTGGAGAGTTTGGAATCTGATTGATTGATTGCTTCTGTGGACAGGTGTCTTTTATACAGGTAACGAACTGAGATTAGGAGCACACTCTTAAAGGGAGCCAGAAATCTTTCTGATTGAGAGGGGGTCAAATACTTATTTCCCTCATTAAAATGCAAATCAATTTATAAAATTTTTCACATGCGTTTTTCAGGATTTTTTTGTTGTTATTCTGTCTCTCACTGTTCAAATAAACCTACCATTAAAATTATAGACTGATCATTTCTTTGTCAGTCGGCAAACGTACAAAATCAGCAGGGGATCAAATACTTTTTTCCCTCACTGTATATTTTCTATTTGCAGTTAAAGGCTACATCCTTATGTTAGTGAGTTTTTATTGAGTCTGGGAAGAAAAAACAGATTCAATCAGTACTGTAAGCAGTCACACCTCACTCACCTTCCTGTTTTCTCTCAACATGCAGGTGTTTCTCTCTGAATGGTACTGTAAAAAACACCATCATGCTCTTCTCCTCTCTACCTAACGTCCCCTCACAGTCCCTATTAAGTCCAGTTAGTTTGGCTGCTCAGCCTCCCTAAGTTATCCCTCACCCATCATAGCCCTGCCATTCCCAACCAATCAGAGCGCTTGGAAATGCATCTGGACACTGCACCAGCCCACTCAGGTCAGAGTGTTATTGTTGTCCGACGGGAGAAGACACGTTTCTGAGGACTTTGTATTATAGACAGTATGAATGTTGTGTGTGTGTTGAGATGTAAGCTGCAGGGGGGTTTTATTGGGGATTTTACATGCTGTGTAATAACAGGTCATTATTTAACCTTTATTTTACTAGGCAAGTCAGTTAAGAACAAATTCTTATTGACAATGATGGCCTACCAGGGAACAGTGGGTTAACTACCTTGTTCAGGGGCAGAACGACAGATTTTTACCTTGTCAGCTCCGGGATTCGATCCAGCAACCTTTCAGTTACTGGCCCAACGCTCTAACCACTAGGCTACCTGCCACCCCACTAATTACTTACTGTTACTTTGATAAGTTTCAGCCATATGTTCTACTGTATGGGTGTTAGTATTCTTTAATGTTAGAGTTGCCAATGCTGCTTTGTGTATTGTTTATCGTATATAGTATTATTCCGTACTGACGTAAGTGTTAGTATTGCATTGGTTGCACAAGTACTTTTGTAGACGTGGTTTCATTGTTGTATTGGAAAACATAGTCTTTTGCATGCACATGCTACCACAGCGTTTTCCATAGTGGCCTTTATTAAGGTGTTTTATTGTGCTGCCATGGGCGAGCTTCTAGAGTCTTCCCAGACAGTTCTTGGAGCTTGCTCATGTGCAATGTAATTTATGACCCTGTGGTGCCAGGGCCGATCTCATAAGGTCTCAGCCTGAGAGATTCTCACACAAGGCAGGAAGTGAGAGTGTGCCACAAATCTTGACCCTTTGTCAATACAAGTAATTAGTTTATCTCTCTTTCCAAGAGGTGAATGTTTAAGTTAATGTTTATATTGATGCTGTGTTTATAGCCCTCTATAGACATGCTATAAGTGTAATGCCATTAGCCATTTATTAATGTACATATATGTATATTGTATATTATAAACCTTAACTAATGCTGTTTACATGTGTGCATATCTTTGTCTTATAGAACCACAACAACAAGATTACAAGTCATTCAGATGACCAGAACCATATAAACAACCTCAAATGGAAACAGCTGTGTCTCTGTGTGTGTGTCTGTGTGTGTGGTGGTGACTATCAATAGTACAATGATGGGCCTCGACAACATGTTCTAACCAGACAGCACTATAGAGGACTGAATCATACTTATTATATTCAGCCCAAGGGCACAACCAAAAGGCTTGGTAGGCTACTAATGAACATCAGCAGCATCAGAGCTTGGAGAAGCCTAATTACCGTGACTATTCAGTCAGAATTTGACTGCGGTCATGACTCGTGACTGCCGGTGTGGTGGTAATTTGGTCACCTTAACAGCCCTAATTACAACTGAACTGTGGAACTGATCAACCAAAAGTAGTAGAATTATATTATATTGTATTATTTTATCACAGGTATTCTTTATGAAGTAAAGTCAGTCAGTGTAATGTCTGACATTCAATTCTAGAATTTTGTTGTCAGCAATGTGC
The DNA here is from genome assembly GCA_003317085.1 of Hucho hucho. Classification (NCBI taxonomy): domain Eukaryota; kingdom Metazoa; phylum Chordata; class Actinopteri; order Salmoniformes; family Salmonidae; genus Hucho; species Hucho hucho. The sequence goes on from QNTS01003200.1 coordinate 46,574, forward strand.
TTAAAACTCTGAAATGTTGCCATCCTAGCATAGCACTTTTCCTGAACTGTTAAAGACGAAGTGATACGCAGTACCAATACTGACCAGCTACTCAGAGAGAGGATATGACATCAGAAAACAGAGAACAACTGTCCTTGTCAGCCACACCCCTAAAAAGTAATTATGATAATTATGATCTCAATGGGTCTTTAGCTAATGGGGTACGGCAGTTGACCTAAGCTCATGAGGCATTTACAGATGATGTTCTTCAAGATTAAATGGGTATAGATTTTTTGATTTAAAATGGATGAATCAATCACAGATTGCCCGTTTAACTCACACATTGAGGAGAACAAGATCTCCATTAGGCTGAAAGGAGGGCTGGCCAAAAAGTAGAAAATGATGACAACATCCATTTACTGAAAAATGAATAAAATAAAAGCACCCATTCATCTGGTGGATAAAAAATATGTTTATTAAAAATGCACAGTGGAAAGATATTGTCAAAGTACAGGTAATTAGAAGAAACCATGGATATGTGAAATTCATATTCAAAATATGTTATTCTATCATCTGAATGATGAATCAATGATAATACATTTCAGTAGATTTACAACAAACAATACAGTTCAATACACAATACAAAGCAGATAGATGTTATCTGCAGCTACAGTAATTCTATCATCATTACACCATATCATTTCTTTAAGCTGTTACAGTAATACACAATTAAACCAGTATTAAATAAATAATATCTGTTCTGTGTGTGTTTTTGTTTGTGTGTGTGTGTGCTTGCGTCAGAGACACCCTTCCCTAAAACGTAATTTTGAACACTCAGTCTCAGCTGATGGGATTTGACAGTTGAACTTAGCTCATGAGGCAGTTATGTTATATTCTTCAAGAATCATTGGGTGTATACAGTCACCTCCAAAATGTTTTGAACTCTGGATAAAGATGAGCAAAAAATACTGTCTAAAATAAATAACCCGAGGCTGCGGATCCGTAGCTTTACCGATAAAACTGCATGCCAACCATTTGATCTCAATCAGTTTCATGGTAATATGCATTTAGATATTCTTAGTAATGGACAGGGTTGTTTCAAATTATGTACAGTAAGCACATTTTAGAGCAGATGGTGTTAAACTGTAGCATACCTGTGTTTATGTACAGTAAGCACATATTTTGCCTAGAGGCACGGGCATTACTAAAATCTCATAAGAAAAATGTTTTTAGTTTTTTTTGTTTTACAGTAACATTATATTGTTATTATGTTCGGTTCTGTTATGTACTGTATAATACTATCATTATGTGATAGTGCAGATATTGATTCAGCTTTGATCTAACTTCAATAAATGTGCATTTGTTGGTCTGGCCAGAATTTTGAAATCTGTTAGTCTTTATTACACAAATCTAAACAGTCAATGCAACAATACACTATAACTTAATCAAAAAGTAAGGTTCTCCTGAATCTCTTGAAAATGAAAGGTTCTAACACATGCAGTATATACAGTGCCTTCAGAAAGGATTCACTCCCCTTGACTTTTTCCACATTCTGTTGTGTTACAGAGTGACATTTCATTCTTATTGTTGGTAAACAATCTACACAAAATACTAACATTTATTACAAATGAATGAAAAATAAAACTCTGATATACAGTATGTTGATTAGATAAGTATTCACCCTCCTGAGTCAAAACAGTGCATTCGGAAAGTATTCAGAGCCCTTGACTTTTTCCACATTTTGTTACGTTACAGCCTTATTCTAAAATGGATTAAATATTTTTGCCCCCTCATCAATCTACACACAATACCCCATAATGACAAAGCAAAAACATGTTTTTAGAAATGTTTGCAAATGTGTAAAAAATAAATAAACTGAAATATCACATTTACATAAGTATTTAGACCCTTCACTCAGTACTTTGTTGAAGCATATGTTAGAAACACCTTTGGCAGTGATTACAGCTGTGAGTCTTTTGGGGTAAGTCTCTAACATCTTTGCACACCTGAATTGTGCAATATTTGCCCATTCTTCTGTTTTAAGCTCTGTCAAGTTGGTTGTTGATCATTGCTATTTTCAAGTCTTGCCATAGGTTTTCAAGCCGATTTAAGTCAAAACTGTAACTAGTCCATTCAGGAACATTTAATGTTGTCTTGGTAAGCAACTCCAGTGTATATTTGGCCTTGTGTTTTAGGTTATTGTCCTGCTGAAAGGTGAATTCATCTCGCAGTGTCTGTTGGAAAGCAGACTGAACCAGGTTGTCTGCTAGGCTTTTGCCTGTGCTTAGCTGTATTCTGTAGATTTTTTTTTTAAAAACTCCTTGCCGATGACAAGATATCCAGAACATGATGCAGCCACCACCATGCTTAAAAATATGAAGAGTGGTACTCAGTGAACTGTTTTGTTGGATTTTCCCGAAACATAAAACGCTTTGTATTGAGGACAAGTAAGAAATATCAGAAATGTGCAGGTCGTGATAAAATTGAACAGTAACATCTATCTCCAGAATGTAGCCTAGGATGCTGTTGATGCAGAGATATAAGGCCCATCCTATGAACACATCCTGCTCAGCTCACAGTACTTCCTGGTTGTCAGAAGAGGGCGCTTTTGGGCGTCCAACTTTGATCTTGTCATACAGAGTCTGCGGCTAAATGTGACAGACAACCAAGAAGAAACAGTTTCAGCATCATGAAAGGTAGACAACTTCCAAAGTAGACTACGTGGTCTGCCACTCACTCACTGTTTTATTAGATTTTTGTTCAAAGATATCAGGTATGACCATTCATGTCTCGCTCTCACCTTGTTTAGTCTTGTGTCAGCCAGGTCATGCACAGGTCCTCTTGTCTGGAATAAAAACAGAAATAAACTCAAAAAAATGTCTCAATGTCAACTGCATTTATTTTCAGCAAACTTAACATGTCTAAATATTTGTATGAACATAACAAGATTCAACAACTGAGACATGAACTGAACAAGTTCCACAGACATGTGACTAACAGAAATGGAATAATGTGTCCCTGAACAAATGGGGGGGTCAAATTCAAAAGTAACAGTCAGTATCTGGTGTGGCCGCCAGCTGCATTAAGTACTGCAGTGCATCTCCTCCTCATGGACTGCACCAGATTTGCCAGTTCTTACTGTGAGATGTTACCCCACTCTTCCACCAAGGCACCTGCAAGTTCCCGGAAAACATTTCTGGGGGGAATGGCCCTAGCCCTCACCCTCCAATCCAACAGGTCCCAGACGTGCTCAATGTGATTGAGATCCGGGCTCTTCGCTGGCCATGGCAGAACACTGACATTCCTGTCTTGCAGGAAATCACTCACAGAACGAGCAGTATGGCTGGTGGCATTGTCATGCTGGAGGGTCATGTCAGGATGAGCCTGCAGGAAGGGTACCACATGAGGGAGGAGGATGTCTTCCCTGTAACGCACAGCATTGAGATTGCCTGCAATGACAACAAGCTCAGTCCGATGATGCTCTGACACCGCCCCAGATCATGACGGACCCTCCACCTCCAAATCGATCCCGCTCCAGAGTACAGGCCTCTGTGTAACTCTCATTCCTTCGACGATAAAAGCGTATACGACCATCACCCCTGGTGAGACAAAATTGTGACTCGTCAGAGAAGAGCACTTTTTGCCAGTCATGTCTGGTCCAGCGGCCCTCTCTTGGGTTTGTGCCCATAGGCGACGTTGTTGCCGGTGATGTCTGGTGAGGACCTGCCTTACAACAGGCCTACAAGCCCTCAGTCCAGTCTCTCTCAGCCTATTGCGGACAGTCTGAGCACTGATGGAGGGATTGTGCGTTCCTGGTGTAACTCGGGCAGTTGTTGTTGCCCTGGCCACATCTGCAGTCCTCATGCCTCCTTGCGGCATGCCTAAGGCATGGTCACGCAGGGAGCAGGCATCTTTCTTTTGGTGTTTTTCATAGTCAGTAGAAAGGCCTCTTCAGTGTTCAGTGTCCTTTCATAACTGTAATTGCCTACTGTCTGCAAGCTGTTAGTGTCTTAATGACCGTTCCACAGGTGCATGTTCATTAATTGTTTATGGTTCATTGAACAAGCATCGGAAACAGTGTTTAAACCCTTTACAATGAAGATCTGTGAAGTTATTTGGATTTTTACGAATTATCTTTGAAAGACAGGGTCCTGAAAAAGGGACATTTCTTTTTTTGCTGAGTTTAGGTACTTAAACCCATAAACACAGTGGATGAACATTGCACAGAAATATCAAAATACTGCCCATATGTGAAGAAAATACACAGCAATCAGAAATAACAGTTGGCTACACATACATGGGCTTACACACATTCAGATACATAATAACGGCAATGCATACTTACATTTATACTTATTGTATTGTCCATAACATCCGCATATATTGTGTTGTCATTTTGATATACTGTGTTTGACAAGAACAAAATATCAACCAATCAGATAGATACTGAACAGGATATCCACAAACATAACCAGGAGTTAATAAATGAGACACTTTTTTTAAGTCTCTAATTATGCTTATGCAACATCATAATCATCCTCAGAATACTTGCAGAGCCATCTGAAATGTTCGTTTATATAGTTGAGGGCCCTATGCTGTGCATACCCGTGTTACAGCGGCCCCTGCAGATACACACTGCCGCAGCTACAATGAGGATCAGCACCACTGATACTACAATGTAGATGATATACCACACCAGCCCTGTAAGATAGTCAATAATAACACCCATATCAATGTTATGCTATTAGACCATGCAGTATAACTACTGTCACCGCCAAAATAATTTGCACCCTTGATACAGATGAGCAAAAAATACTATAAAACACGACCCTGCCAAGCCACACTGCTTCTTGACACACTGCCTGCTTAACCTGGAAGCCAGCCGCACCAACGTGTTGGAGGAAACACCATACACCTGGCGACCGTGTCAGCGTGCATGCGGCCGGCCCGCCACAGGAGTTGCTAGAGCGCGATGGGACAAGGACATCCCGGCCGGCCAAACCCTCCCCTAACCCGGGCCCTCCTTGCCTGGTCCGTGAGTTTTGGTGAGCGGCCCTCTCTTGGCAGGTTTGTTGTGATGCCATATTCTTTCCATTTTTTAATAATGGATTTAATGGTGCTCTGCGGGATGTTCAAAGTTTCGGATATTTTTTTTATAACACAACCCTGATCTGTACTTCTCCACAACTTTGTCCCTGACTGGTTTGGAGAGCTCCTTGGTCTTCATGGTGCCGCTTGCTTGGTGGTGCCCCTTGCTTAGTGGTGTTGCAGACTCTGGGGCCTTTCAGAACAGGTGTATATATACTGAGATCATGTGACAGATCATGCGACACTTAGATTGCAAACAGGTGGACATTTATGTGACTTCTGAAGGTAATTGGTTACAGCAGATCTTATTTAGGGGCTTCATAGCAAAGGGGGTGAATACATATGCACGCACCACTTTTCTGTTTTTTTATGTTTTAGAATTTTTTTAAACAAGTAATTTTTTTCATTTCACTTCACCAATTTGGACTATTTTGTGTATGTCCATTACATGAAATACTAGAAAATCTATTTAAAATTATAGGTTGTAATGCAACAAAATAGGAAAAAAGACATGTTGGATGAATACTTTTGCAAGGCACTGTAAGTAGTACTTTAAAGTCTTTTAACTTAAGTACTTTACACCACAGGAAGCTGGCCCAATTGTGCGTCGATTCATGGGTCTCCCGGTTGGCTGCAACCCAGCCCGGGATCGAACCCGGATCTGTAGTGACGCCTGGACCCTGGGACCTAACACCTCCCTCTACAACTGGATCATGAACTTCCTGACGGGCCGACCCCAGGTGGTGAGTGCAGACAACATTACATCCTCAATATAATTTTCCCCTTTTTTGAGCATACACTATAGCTCAGTTTTTTTATTATTCTTTTTTGCTCATTTTTATCAAGGATGACAATACTTTTTGGAGGTGACTGTATATGAAGCTCTAAAACATGTCTAACAGAATGTTAAGAGAATATTACATTATATATAATATTTGACATCATAAGCATATCAACACACTGAAAAGTGTATGGAATGGATTGTTATGATATCTAGTTACCTGGGGTGGTTGTGTCATTACTACACTTCACTGTTGTAGAGGCAGATTTCCAACTGACTGGGTTGGAGGCGTAGCAGGTTACACTGATGTCTCCGTCTGCAGGTGACAGAGAGAAGTGTATCTGCTGGTCGTCGCTGTACATCTCATTCCCTCTCTCCCAGGTGTAGGAGAAGTTGGAGCAGACTGACACGTTGCACAGCAGCCACACTGAACAGGACTGGTTGGCCAGTAGCTTGATGTCTGTCTGGATCACCACCTTGGATATAGGCTCTGACCAACCACGAGAGAGAAAGAGAGAGTTGTAATCATTCTCCAACGTCTAACAGATTACAAAATATAAAATGTAAAATGTAAGATGTTGTCAATAACACTACAGTCATAGACAATTAAATACAAGTATGAGAAAAAAAGCTGATAGCTGCCTATCGTGGACTTTAGTGCAGCAAACTCACCCTGTACTGTTAGTCTGTATGTAATAGTTGACTCTTCCCAATTTTTCTCATAGGTTGCAATGTAAGTTCCCCTGTCTTTTTCACTCAGATTCTTAATGCACAGAGAGTGGTTCAATGGATTATACTCTACTTTCTCCAGGTATTTAGGAGAGACCTTTTTGTCAGAAACTATTATGGTACTATTGACCTTCCAACTTTGTTTTGCAAGCTCCTGCGGTGCGTCTGCTACAGCCAGGCACACCGAACCCCCCTTCAATCCATACAGGTCCTTTGGAGGGACTTCAGCCCAGATCCCTAAAGAGAGAGGAAGGGAGGGATATAAAACCAACAACGAACCAGACTAAGACATGAATCTGTGTTCCAATTTATTATTTCTCCTAACCGTTATTTTACTTATTTCTTCTGTCCTCAACAATGAATTACCTTTGGGTGCACCATTTATGAAATCTGGCCCTTGAAGACTCCAACACTCTAATCGGAAAATAAATTGGATGCAGTCTATCACAGTGCCATCCATTTTGTCACCAAAGCCCCACCACTGCGACCTGTATGCTGTCGTTGGCTGGCCCTCGCTTCATATTCGTTGCCAAACCCACTGGCTCTAGGTCATCTATAAGTCTTTGCTAGGTAAAGCCCGCCTTATCTCAGCTCACTGGTCACCATAGCAGCACCCACCCGTAGCATGCGCTCCAGCAGGTATATTTCACTGGTCACCCCAAAAGCCGCCTTTCCTTCCAGTTCTCTGCTGTCAATGACTGGAACGAATTGCAAAAATCACTGAAGCTGGAGACTCATATCTCCCTCACCAACTTTAAGCATCAGCTGTCAGAGCAGCTTACAGATCATTGCACCTGTACATAGCCCATCTGTAAATAGCCCATCCAACTACCTCATCCCCATATTGTTATTTATTTATTTTGCTCCTTTGGACCCCAGTATCTCTACTTGCACATTCATCTTCTGCACATCTATCACGCCAGTGTTAAATAGCTAAATTGTAATTATTTCGCCACTATGGCCTATTTATTGCCTTACCTCCCTAATCTTACCTCATTTGCACACACTGTATATAGACTTTTCTATTGTGTTATTGACTGTAGGTTTGTTTATTCCATGTGTAACTCTGTGTTGTTTGTGTTACACTGCTCTGCTTTATCTTGGCCAGGTCGCAGTTGTAAATGAGAACTGGCCTACCTGGTTAAATAAAGGTGAAATAAAAAATTAAAAAAGACTACTTCAAACATTTCCAACTATCTTACTGTATATATATATATATATATATATATATATATATATATATATATATATATATATATATATATATATATATATATATACAGTTGAAGTCGGAAGTTTCCATACACTTAGGTTGGGGGATTAAAACTTGTTTTTCAACCACTCCACAAATTTCTTGTTAACAAACTATAGTTTTGTCAAGTCGGTTCGGACATCTACTAATTTTTACATCTAGTAATTTTTTGAACAATTGTTTACAGACAGATTATTTCACTTATAACTCACTGTATCACAATTTCAGTGGGTCAGAAGTTTACATACACTAAGTTGACTGTGCCTTTAAACAGCTTGGACAATTCTAGAAAATTATGTCATGGCTTTAGAAGCTTCTGATAGGCTAATTGACATCATTCGATTCAATTGGAGGTGTACCTGTGGGTGTATTTCAAGGACTACCTTCAAACTCAGTGCCTCTTTGCTTGACATCATGGGAAAATCAAAAAAAGAAATCAGCCAAGACCTCAGAAAAAAAAATTGTAGACCTCCACAAGTCTGGTTCTTCCTTGGGAGCAATTTCCATATGCCTGAAGTTACCACGTTCATCTGTACAAACAATAGTACGCAAGTATAAACTCCATGGGACCACGCAGCCATCATACCGCTCAGGAAGGAGACTCGTTCTGTCTCCTAGAGATGAACATACTTTGGTGCGAAAAGTGCAAATCAATCCCAAAACAACAGCAAAGCACCTTGTGAAGATGCAGGAGGAAACAGGTACAAAAGTATCTATATCCATAGCAAAACGAGTCCTATATCGACATAACCTGAAAGGCCGCTCAACAAGGAAGAAGCCACTGCTCCAAAACTGCCATAAAACAAGCCAGACTACGGTTTGCAAATGCACATGGGGACAAAGATCGTACTTTTTGGAGAAATGTCATCTGGTCTGATGAAACAAAAATAGAACTGTTTGGCAATACTGGCCATCGTTATGTTTTGAAGATAAAGGGGGAGGCTTGCAAGCCGATGAACACCATCTCAACCGTGAAGCACGGGGGTGGCAGCATCATGTTGTGGGGGTGCTTTGCTGCAGGAGGGACTGGTGCACTTCACAAAATAGATGGCATCATGAGGCAGGGAGAATTATGGGGATACATCTCAAGACATCAGTCAGGAAGTTAAAGCTTGGTTGCAAATGGGTCTTCCAAATGGACAATGACCCCAAGCATACTTCCAAAGTTGTGGCAAAATGGCTTAAGAACAACGAAGTCAAGGTATTGGAGTGGCCATAACAAAGCCCTGACCTCAATCGTATAGAACATTTGTGGGCAGAACTGAAAAAGCGTGTGCGAGCAAGGAGGCCTACACACCTGACTCAGTTACACCAGCTCTGTCAGGAGGAATGGGCCAAAATTCACCCAACTTATTGTGGGAAGCTTGTGGAAGGCTACCCGAAACATTTGACCCAAGTTAAACAATTTAAAGGCAATGCTACCAAATACTAATTGAGTATATGTACACTTCTGACCCACTGGGAATCTGATGAAATAAATAAAAGCTGAAATAAATCATTCTCTCTACTATTATTCTGTCATTTCACATTTTTAAAATAAAGTGTTGATCCTATGTGGATTAAATGTCAGGAATTGTGAAAAACGTTTAAATGTATTTGGCAAAGGTGCATGTAATTACCAGTCAAAAGTTTGGACACACCTACTCATTCAAGGGTTTTGCTTTATTTTTACTATTTTCTACATTGCAGAAAAATGGTGAAGATATCAACACTATGAAATAACACACGTGGAATCATGTAGTAACCAAAAAAGTGTTTAAAAAATCAAAACATATTTTATATTTGAGATTCTTCAAAGTAGCCATCCTTTGCCTTGATGACAGCTTTGCACACTCTTGGCATTCTCTCAACTAGCTTCATGTGGTTGTCACCTGGAATGCATTTCAATTAACAGGTGTGCCTTGTTAAAAGTTAATTTGTGGAAATTCTTTCCTTCCTAATGCGTTTGAGCCAATCAGTTGTGTTGTGACAAGGTAGGGGTGGTATACAGAAATAGCCCTATTTGGTAAAAGACCAAGTCCATATCATGGCAAGAACAGCTCAAGTAAGCAGAGAGAAATAACAGTCCATCATTTCTTTAAGACATGGTCAGTCAAACCAGAAAATGTCAAGAACTTTGAACGTTTCTACTAGTGCAGTCGCAAAAACCATCAAGAGCTATGATGAAACTGGCTCTCATGAGGACCGCCACAGGAAAGGAAGACCCAGAGTTTCCTCTGCTGCAGAGGATAAGTTCATTAGAGTTACCAGCCTCAGAAATTGCATCCCAAATAAATGCTTCACAGAGTTCAAGTAACAGACACATATCATTATCAACTGTTCAGAGGAGACTGCATTGATTGTTGAATTGCTGCAAAGAAACCACTTCTAAAGGACACCAATAAAATCAGAAACTTGCTTGGGCCAAGAAACACGAGCAATGGACAATAGACTGGTGGTAATCTGTCCTTTGATGAGTCCAAATCTGAGATTTTTGGTTCCAACCACTGTGTCTTTGTGAGATGCAGAGTAGGTGAATGGATGATCTCTGCATGTGTGGTTCCCACCGTGAAGCATGGAGGAGGAGGTGTGATGGTGTCGGGGTGCTTTGCTGGTGACACTGTCAGGGATTTATTAAAAATTTAAGGCACACTTAACCAGCATGGCTACCACAGCATTCTGCAGCGATCCCATCTGGTTTGCGCTTAGTGGGACTATCATTTGTTTTTCAACAGGACAATAACCCAAAACACATCTCCAGGCTGTGTAAGGGCTATTTGACCAAGGAGAGTGCTGCATCAGATGACCTGGCCTCCACAATCACCCGACCTCAACCCAATTGAGATGGTTTGGGATGAGTTGGACCGCATAGTGAAAGAAAAGCAGCCAACAAGTGCTCAACATATGTGGGAATTCCTTCAAGACTGTAGGAAAAGAATTCCTCATGAAGCTGGTTGAGAGTATGCCAAGAGTGTGCAAAGCTGTCATCAAGGCAAAAGGTGGCTACTTTGAAGAATCTAAAATCTAAAATATATTGTGATTTGTTAAAAGACAATTGCTTACTACATGATTCCATATGTATTATTTCAAAGGTTTGATGTCTTCACTATTATTCTACAATGTATAAAATAGTAAAAAAAAAAAAAAACTTCAATGAGCAGGTGTGGCCTTTTAATTTATTATTTTTTTTTAAACTTTTGACTGGTACTGTATACAGTACTATTTTATACATTTTAGAATAATAAGTGAAGACATCAAACTATGAAATAACACATATGGAAACATCTTGAAAGTGGGGTACAGGGCACTCTTCTCTATTTCATGGGAAAATTGTTCATTAATAGAGAACGGGGTGTTCTTCAGTTTCCGACCCTGTTGTACAAGGCTTTTTTTCATTTTGTAGTGAGTTAGCATAGCTACGATAGGCACCGAAACGGTGAGTCCTTTGAAAATCAATTGTATCCACCTGTTCGTCCGTCACCTTGAGATTACGTTTCATGAACACCTTAGCTGTATACACATACTAACCGCACTAATCGTACTATTTGTGACGTGAATTGAGTATATAAACTCAGCAAAAAAATAAACGTCCTCTCACTGTCAACTACGTTTTTTTTCAGCAAACTTAACATGTGTAAATATTTGTATGAACATAACAAGATTCAACAACTGAGACAAAACTGAACAAGTTCCACAGACATGTGACAAACAGAAATGTAATAATGTGTCCCTGAACAAAGGGGGGGGGGTCAAAATCAAAAGTAACAGTCCGTATCTGGTGTGGCCACCAGCTGCATTAAGTACTGCAGTAAATGTCCTCCTCATGGACTGCACCAGATTTGCCAGTTCTTGCTGTGAGATGTTACCCCACTCTTTCACCAAGGCACCTGCAAGTTCCCGGACATTTCGGGGGGGAATTGCCCTAGCCCTCACCCTCCGATCCAACAGGTCCCAGACGTGCTCAATGTGATTGAGATCCGGGCTCTTCGCTGGCCATGGCAGGACACTGACATTCCTGTCTTGCAGGAAATCACTCACAGAACGAGCAGTATGGCTGGTGGCATTGTCATGCTGGAGAGTCATGTCAGGATGAGCCTGCAGGAAGGGTACCACATGAGGGAGGAGGATGTCTTCCCTGTAACGCACAGCGTTGAGATTGCCTGCAATGACAACAAGCTCAGTCCAATGATGCTCTGACACACCGCCCCAGACCATGACGGACCCTCCACCTCCAAATCGATTCCGCTCCAGAGTACAGGCCTCGGTGTAACGCTCATTCCTTCAACGATAAACGCGAATCCAACCATCACCCCTGGTGAGACAAAACTGTGACTCGTCAGTGAAGAGCACTTTTTGGCACTTCTGTCTGGTCCAGCGACGGTGGGTTTGTGCCCATAGGCGACGTTGTTGCCGGTGATGTCTGGTGAGGACCTGCCTTACAACAGGCCTACAAGCCCTCAGTCCAGTCTCTCTCAGCCTATTGCGGACAGTCTGAGCACTGATGGAGGGATTGTGCGTTCCTGGTGTAACTCGGACAGTTGTGGTGCCATCCTGTACCTGTCCCGCAGGTGTGATGTTCGGATGTACCGATCCTGTGCAGGTGTTGTTAGGACGATCAGCTGGCACGTTCACGCAGATGAGCAGGGACCCTGGGCATCTTTCTTTTAGTGTTTTTCAAAGTCAGTAGAAAGGCCTCTTTAGTGTCCTAAGTTTTCTTAACTGTGACATTAATTGCCTTCCGTCTGTAAGCTGTTAGTATTTACGACCGTTCCCCAGGTGCATGTTCATTAATTGTTTATGGTTCATTGAACAAGCATGGGAAACAGTGTTTAAACCCTTTACAATGACGATCTGTGAAGTTTTGGAATTTTTACAGATTATCTTTGAAAGACAGGGCCCTGAAAAAGGTCAGTTTCTTATTTTGCTGAGTTTAGTATGATTATTGGTCATAGTATGGATATAGTTAATATGCCAAAGTTCCATATGCCAAATGTCGTACTAAATTCGCCAAAATAGGACGTATATACTCAGAGGACACTATTTCCATACTTTTAGGGCTCATAATGCAATTCTTCAGAAAATGGCCGCCGCTGGTTGAGCAATGTAATGACGTAATGACTTTTCAAATAAGTTACGTTACACATAATTTTGGCTGACAATTTGTTAGCTACGCTATCCTTACGAACCGCGTAGCATTACAGCAGTATGTACCGGTATGTTAGTTAGTTACTTAACGTTAGTTGGATACTAATACATCGAACTTGCCAGGCAGTAAACTGCTATCTAACTAACTAACCAACGTTTATTGACTTGATTATTCACATCATTCTTAGATAAGTGGTATAGTCATTGTGCGTTTCAATGGACGTTACTAGTTCTGGCTATCTACTCCGATTTCAGAGCACTTTCATGCACCATTGAATATGGCCGGTGTCAGTAAACATTGTCAAAAAAAAGCGTAATAAATTGTTGCCAGCAGCACAGTTACAGTCACCAATGCTCTGGATAACATGAAAACAGCCTGTCACACCCTGATCTTTTTCGTATGTCCTTGTTCTTGTCTCCACCCCCTCCAGGTGTCACCCATCTTCCCCACTTATCCCCTGTGTATTTATACCTGTGTTTTCCTGTCTGTCTGTGCCAGTTCATCTTGTTTGTTCAAGCCTACCAGCGGTTTGTCTCAGCTCCTGCTTTTCCCGTCTCGCTTTTTCTCGTCCTCTTGGTTTTTGACCTTTGCCTGTCCTGACCCTGTACCCGCCCGCCTGACCACTCTGCCTGTTCCTGACCATGAATCTGCCTTCCTGTACCTTTGCTCCACCTCTGGATTACCGACCTCTGCCTGACCTGACCCTGAGCCTGCCTGCTGTCCTGTACCTTGGCCTCTACTCTGGATTATCGACCCCTGACTCCCCTGATCTGTCGTTTGCCTGCCCCTGTTGTTACCATAAACATTGTTACTTCACACAGTCTGCACTTGGGTCTTACCTTGATTCCTGATATAACCAGCTCTGCTATGGTGAGTAAAATGGTCAGAGTGAGGTGTTCTCTCATTTGTGTCTGGAAGTAGCTAGCCAACATTAACCAGTTAGCTTGGGTGCTTGACTGCCATCCTACTCCTCGGTCAGAGTGTCCAGTGTACGCTCTGAATGAACAATCTGACAACACTCTGGATATATAATTTACGAACACAACCAATATCGTGAAATGTTTAGCTGGTCATTTGTTATGCTAGCAAGAGGCTGCATAGCAACAGCATAAACTTCCGGTAGACAGGGGAAGCTCTAGTGCGCTCAACTGAAACGATATTGTTTGTTTACAGTATACTATAAATTAACTAATAGTATGCAGTAGATACTCATTAAGTATGTAGTATACAGTATGTTAGTATGGGTATTCGAACACAGCCCTTGACCTTTTCCTCTGTTGACTGATAGTTTAAGTTTCATCCTCCTTTATTCCCATTATAACAATATTATTGTTCATACTTCTCAAATCAAATAAAATACAATTTTATTAGTCACATGCGCCGAATACAACAGGTGTAGGTAGACCTTACAGTGAAATGCTTACTTACGAGCTTATAACAAACAATGCAGTTTAAGGAAAAAATATGTGTTAAGAAATAAGAGTGACAAGTAATTAAAGAGCAGCAGTAAAATAACAATTGCAATAGTGAGACTATATACAGGGGTTGGTACTGGTACAGAGTCAATATGCAGGGGCACTGGTTAGTCGAGGTAACGTGTACATGTAGGTTGAGTTATGTAAGTGACTATGCATAGATGATAACGACAGAGTAGCAGAGGTGTAAAGGGGGGGGGGCATTTGATTAGATGTTCAGGAGTCTTATGGCTTGGGGGTAGAAGCTGTTTAGAAGCCTCTTGGACCTAGACTTGGTGCTCTGGGAGCGCTTGCCGTGCGGTAGCAGAGAAAAGTCTATGACTAAGGTGGCTGGCGTCTTTGACAATTTCTTGGACATTCCTCTGACACCGCCTGGTATAGAGGTCCTGGATGGCAGGAAGCTTGGCTCCAGTGATGTACTGGGCCGTTCGCACTACCCTCTGTAGTGCCTTGTGGGTCGGAGGCTGAGCAGTTGCCATACCAGGCAGTGATGCAACCAGTCAGGATGCTCTCGATGGTGCAGCTGTAGAACCTTTTGAGGATCTGAGGACCCATTGCAAATATTTTCAGTCTCATGAGGGGAATAGGTTTTGTCGTGCTCTCTTCACGACTGTCTTGGTGTGCTTGGACCATGTTAGTTTGTTGGTGATGTGGACACCAAGGAACTTGAAGCTCTCAACTGCTCCATTGCAGCCCCGTCTGAGAATAGGGGCGTGCTCTGTCCTCTTTTTCCTGTAGTCCACAATCATATCCTTTGTCTCCTGGACTTAAGATCAAGTAATTCGGCTTTCGTTGTTTTATTATCATACCGTAGCTTCTCTGCAATGTCTTTTAGGGAGTCCACGGTAGTTTTCAATGTCTTACTTTCTGCTCCTATTTCTTCCATCCATTTTATTACTGTAATCCATTCCTGTTTTTTAGGCCTCAACCTCCCCTAGTAGCCCAGGCAATAGATCCAGTTTTTTTTAACTGGTCGCTCATACTTGTAAGAAATGCTCTATCTTTTGGAGACATAATTATAAAAGTGTTTAATTTAGTTTCGCTCGCAGAGCTCGAGGAAAGGTCTTACTTCTCTTGTTCGCTTTGATGTATCTGATCATTTTTTGAGCATATCAAAATGCTGATCAATAAGTAGTTCAAGGTTCTCTATATTATCCAGAATGTTTGTTTAGCAATTATCAGCTAATCCTAAAATGTTATGATTAATTAATGGGACTAGCTGTGCCTACCACGCTATCCCCCATTATCACCTTGTTGCAGTAGCTTCATTAACCTCAGGCAATAGGGGACTTAACATTCTACAGACATGTCATAATGTCATAGAGGAATTAGCTGCCTGCTATACACTAGCTCAGCACCAGGATTTGTAACTTGTCGACTGCTTTCCCGCCTTTGGGAAGACTCTCATTGTTAGGGCGACATGAACATCTCGTCATTATATATAGAGCTCTGCTCTCCATAAAGCCAGACAGCCATAAAAACAGCCTTCCCCCCTACTCCCAGGCATCCGCATGGTCCTAAAGTCAGTATATGTATCACAGCTAAACTGCATTTGACTTCTAATAGCGAGTGGAATGATTTTAGTTCTTTCTGGGGCCACAAATGTTTGGATATAGGCCTGCTGGTAATTACGTAACCATGGCTTGGTTTCCTGAAAGCATTTGAAGGTTAAGTTCATCGTTAGAATCTTTGTAGGAGCATCGCTAAATCCCAGAGCTGGAAACCACCACTATTAACGTTGCACTTGAAAACGCTCATAATCTAACGCCTGCCTCAAGCTTCGATCACACAGACAGCGTTGCTGCATTTTGGTACACCAGAATTACATTCATTTCCAATGAAATGCTGCGTTCGCCTTTGCAGCATTTCGTTGCAGAGGCAGTTGCAGGATGTTCGGTGTGGTGCATACGTTTTATTTATTTATATTATTTCACCTTTATTTAACCAGCTAGGCCAGTTGAGAACAAGTTCTCATTTACAACTGCGACCTGGCCATGATAAAGCGAAGCCGTGTGACAAACAACAGAGTTACACATGGGATAAACAAACGTACAGTCAATAACACAAAAAAAGTCTATATACAGTGTGTGCAAATGTAGTAAGATTAGGGAAGTAAGGCAATACATAGGCCATAGTGGCAAAATAATTACAGTTTAGCAATTAAATGCTGGAGTGATAGATGTGCATGAGATGAATGTGCAAGTAGAGGTACTGGGGTGCAAAGGAGCAAAAAATAAATAACCACATGGGGATGAGGTAGTTGGGTGGGCTATTTACAGATGGGCTATGTACAGGTGCAATGATCGGTAAGCAGCTCTGACAGCTGATACTTAAAATTAGTGAGGGCGATATAAGACTCCAGCTTCAGTGATTTCAGTCATTGGCAGCAGAGAACTGGAAGGAAAGACTGCCAAAGGAGGAGTTGGCTTGGGGATGGCCAGTGAAATATACCTGCTGGAGCGCGTGCTACGGGTGGGTGCTGCTATGGTGACCAGTGAGCTGAGATAAGGCGGGGCTTTACCTAGCAAAGACTTATAGATGACCTGGAGCCAGTGGGTTTGGCGACGAATATGAAGCGAGGGCCAGCCAACGAGAGCATTCAGGTCGCAGTGGTGGGTAGTATATGGGGCTTTGGTGACAAAACGGATGGCACTGTGATAGACTACATCCAGTTTGCTGAGTAGTGTTGGAGGCTATTTTGTAAATGACATCGCCGAAGACAAGGATCAGTAGGATAGTCATTTTTACGAGGGTATGTTTGACAGCATGAGTGAAGGATGCTTTGTTGCGAAATAGGAAGCTGATTCTGGATTTAATTTTGGATTGGAGATGCTTAATGTGAATCTGGAAGGAGAGTTTAGTCTAACCAGACACCTAGGTATTTGTAGTTGTCCACATATTCTAAGTCAGAACCATCCAGAGTAATGATGCTAGACTGGCGGGCAGGTGCGGGCAGCAATCGGTTGAAGAGCATGCATTTAGTTTTACTTGCATTTAAGTTAGCAGTTACTTGCATTTTAAGCAGTTGCAGGCCACGGAAGGAGAGTTGAATGGCATTGAAGCTTGTCTGGAGGTTAGTTAACACAGTGTCCAAAGAAGGGCCAGAAGTATACAGAATGGTGTCGTCTGCGTAGAGGTGGATCAGAGAATCACCAGCAGCAAGAGCGACATCATTGATGTATACAGAGAAAAGAGTCGGCCCGAGAATTTAACCCTGTGGCACCCCCATAGAGACTGCCAGAGGTCTGGACAACAGGCCCCCCGATTTGACACACTGAACTCTATCTGAGCAGTAGTTAGTGAACCAGGCGAGGCAGTCATTTTAGAAATCAAGGCTGTTGAGTCTGCCGATAAGAATGTGGTGATTGACAGAGTCGAAAGCCTTGGCCAGGTCTGAATACGGCTGCACAGTATTATCTTTTATTGATGGTGGTTATGATATAATTTAGGACCTTGAGCGTGGCTGAGGTTTACCCATTACCAGCTTGGAAACCAGATTGCATAGCGGAGAAGGTACGGTGGGATTTGAAATGGTCAGTGATCTGTTTGTTAACTTTGCTTTCGAAGACTTTAGAAAGGCAGGGTATCAGTTTGGGTCTAGAGTGTCTCCCCCTTTGAAGAGGGGGATGACCGCGGCAGCTTTCCAATCTTTAGGGATCTCAGACGATACGAAAGAGAGGTTGAACAGGCTAATAATAGGGGTTGCAACAATTGTGGTGGATAATTTTAGAAAGAGAGGGTCCAGATTGTCTAGCCCAGCTGATTTGTAGGGATCCAGATTTTGCAGCTCTTTCAGAACATCAGCTATCTGGATTTGGGTAAAGGAGAAATGGGGAGGCTTGGGCAAGTTGCTGTGGGTGGTGCAGAGCTCTTGACTGGGGAAGAGGTAGCCAGGTGGAAAGCATGGCCAATCGTAGAAAAATGCTTATTGAAATGTATCGGTGGTGAGTGTTTCCTAGCCTCAGTGCAGTGGGCAGCTGAGAGTAGGTGCTATTATCGCCATGGACTTTACAGTGTCCCAAAACTTTTTGGAGTTAGTGCTACAGGATGCACATTTTTGTTTGAGATAGCTAGTCTTAGCTTTCCTAACTGCCTGTGTATATTGGTTCCTAACTTCCCTGAAAAGTTAAATATCGCGGGGGCTATTCGACGCTAATGCAGTACGCCACAGGATGTTTTTGTGCTGGTCAAGGGCAGTCAGGTCTGGAGTGAACCAAGGGCTATATCTGTTCTTAGTTCTAACATTTTTGAATGGGGCATGCTTATTTAAGATGGTGAGGAAAGCACTTTTAAAGAATAACCAGGCATCCTCTACTGACGAAATGAGGTCAATATCCTTCCAGGATACCCGGGCCAGGTCGATTAGAAAGGCCTGCTCGCTGAAGTGCTTTAGGGAGCGTTTGACAGTGATGAGGGGTGGTCGTTTGACCGCGGACCCATGTTAAATCCCACGTTGGATTTATCGAAGTTGGATTTATCAAACGTATGCATCAAACTGTATGCGTAGACTGAATGCATGCCATAGTCGGCTTGACAGAAATGGAAGCAGAAGGTGAATGTTGAACTTTTGTTGCATACATATCCAGATGCTGCTGCATACTATTTTGCGTAACGACACTGTCGGTCATTAGATGCTGTTTTGCCCTCTCGCGGTCAGTTTATACACAGATCTCCACTAAACATAGAATCACATGGTTTATCCGTCTCCTTGACCACAAATAACTTGACTACAAATACAAAGTTGCCCATTTCTTTTCAACAAACAAGAGACGTATGAAAACATGCTTCAAATGAAAACCGAGATGACTGCATTTAAAAAGAAAATTAATACTATAGGCCTATTTCAATTGAAATACCTACATTTCATGTTCAAACAATGTAGTTATATGTTGCTACTTGTGGTCTACTGTCTGTAATATGTCTGACTATATTACATGCAGAGCACATCCCCATTTGTCCTTCCAGTCTCCAAAGTGCCTTTTAATTTCCCAGAGAAAGTATTATTTGTTGTATACATTAGGCCTATTTGTTGTTTTTCTGAACCCACTGCCTGCAAATCTCTCTCTATGCTTCAGAACCAACAAGTTGTGGGTCTTGATTGTTGACCAATGACCAGTGGCCAGCATTGGCACGCCAAGTCGGTCGCGCATATCCAGATTAGTGACCAGAAATAATTTGTTTAATTTAATCCAGTTTTGCCTGCAAAAAAAGAGTAGACCTACGTTTATCATTCATATAAAATACTGTTTAGAAATCTACTACTGTCTTATCTTTGCCAGATTTGATTGATCATTTTCAGATAGGCCTATTTGACTGGCTGTATGTCTAAAGATAGGCAGCAGTAACATCACACTGCCTTCAATATTATGGGATGAGGATGTAACATATTCCGTCAAATGTATTATGTTATTTGTGAGGAAGAACAGGGCTACCCGACTGGCGACAAGCACTCTGCAGTCAGGCTGCCCTCCAAAGTGATGGTGAGGTACAGACAGAATATGCTTTCCATCCGATCCTGCAACCTCAGCTACAAGTAGGCCGTATGATTTTTCTTGCTCTGGACGCCAGAGAAGTGACATGATAGCCTATATCCCTAGTTGATATTGGCTGCTAACATGAATGACTTAGCTCCAAATGCAGGTGTAAAATGTAGTATTTCTGAAGTCTACTGTATTTCTGAAATCTCCATTTATGGATGTAATGACAGACTACATTTGTGCAGTGATTGTGTGCGCATGTTCGGCTGTATACATGTGCATGTGCGTGCGCAGGGTCACAGGTTTTGTACAACAAATTTTGGGGGTCCATGGGTCAAAAAAGTTTAAAAACCTCTGGGATACAATAGTGGCATCAAATGGAGTTCGGTTCAAAATAATAATGGTAGGCTACAGTATTTCTTACAATCTATTTTGACTGGAATTGTGTTAGTCATTGTTAATAAGTGCAGCATTTATTCAAGTTCAAAATAGTTTTGCAAAATACTTTACTCATCAGATTTAGTTGCATTCCCCTCTCGTAATTATTTCTCAATGAGTATGTCTTCCATTTTTTGGGGATGCCCTTTTTTTTTGGAGCAAATGCCTCCCAAAAGGTCTTTGCAGGTAGCCTAGTGGTTAGAGCGTTGGGCCAGTAACCGAAAGGTTGCTAGAGTTAATCCCCTAGCTGACAAATTAAACATCTGCCCCTGAACAAGGTAGTTAACCCACTTTTCCTAGGCTGTCATTGTAAATAAGAATTTGTTTTTAACTGATTTGCCTAGTTAAATAAAGGTTAAATAAAAATTAAATATTTGTCGGAAATGGTTAGGGTGAGGGGGTGTAGCTTCATTTTAAGGTGTGAGCATAGAGATGTATAGAGATCGCAACGTTGTATCCGGCCCATTATGGCGTCTGTGAGCCCCTCGGGCAGCGCCATTGAGGCCATCTCCATTTTGAAGTAGTCAATTTTCTTCTAATAATAATTCTATGAGTTAGTAAATAAACTGAAAGGGTGTATAGTGCCACCGGGAGTGTTGTTTGAACAGGTATGAAGCTAGGTTTGTATATTTACTGCCTCCTGCAGTTATGGAATGTTTGCTCATGAGTATAGTTCATTGGCTGATCCCTCCTGATGACCTCATGTAGTTATGTGATCTTTCCTTAAACCCTAGGAAGTCCCACTGCAAAATGGTAAAAGGCAATTGCTCTGCCCATGCTAAAACTAGTTTATGGGCACTAGAGTCCTCTATACATCTCTATGTGTGTGAGAGTGTTTGTGACAAGAACCTGAAAACCACTTCCTGTTGACTGAGTTCTGTGCTGAGAATAAGTGTGTGAAGGTGCTCTGTATCTATATCACTGTATTTCCATGGCAAGAAAGAATCAACTTTATCAGGCCCACATTTATAATAACATAGAAATGGAACTGAATCATGTCCAGGTTGATAGACTCATGCGATTTTGCAACGTTAGGCTTTTTTGTGTCTCGGGTAGATTTTTAAGAAAAATAGTATAATTTAGTTTTTTTGTTTTACATTAAAGGCAAACTCCACCACTTTTTTAACCTAATTTTCCTCATCTCCAGCTCAATATCAGTGTCTACATATGTAACAACGGTCGCATTTGTACGTTTTTGTAGAAAAACATTATTTAAATAGTTCTAATCGATGACATCATCGAAAGTTAAAACACTATTCGCAGTGACGTGTGGAGCAAGAAAATAGAAAGTCGTTGCAAGTTTTCAAAATCAATTTACAATGGGGAAAACTCTTAAATGCAACATGTAAAGTATTGGTCCATGAGCTGAAATAAAAGATCCTAGACATTTACCATTTGCCATTTGCACAAAAATATTATTTCTCTCAAATTTTGTGCACACATTTGTTTACATCCCTGTAAGTTAGAATTTCTCCTTAGCCAAGATAATCCATCCACCTGTGCTGGGGAAAATAAAAGGCTGTTTTGTCACACAACACAATGCCACAGATGTCTGAAGTTTTCAGGGAGAATGCAATTGGCACGCTGAATGCAGGAATCTCCACCAGAGCTGTTGCAAGATAATTGAATGTACATTTCTCTACCATAAGCCGCCTCCAACATCATCTTAGAGAATTTGGCAGTATGTCTAACCGGCCGCAAAATGGCAGACGAGCGGTAGTGCGGGCGAGCAGTTTTCTGTCGTCAATGTTGTGAACAGAGTGCCCTATGGTGGAGGTAGGATTATGGTATAGGCAGGCAGGCAAAAGCTATGGACAATGAACAAAATGGCATTTCATTGATTGCAATTTAAATGTACAGAGATACCGTGACGAGATCCTGAGGCCCATTGTCATGCCATTTATCCACCGCCATCACATCATGTTTCAGAATGATAATGCACGGCCCAATGTTTCAAGGATCTGTACACAATTCAGGAAGCTGAAAATGTCCCAGTTCTTCCATGGCCTGCATGCTCACCAGACATGTCACCCATTGAGCATGTTTGGGATGCTCTAGTCTAGATCAACGTGTACGACAGCGTGTTCCAGTTCCCGCCAATATCCAGAAACTTCGCAGACATTGAAGAGGAGTGGGACAACATTCCGCAGGCCACAATCAACAACCGGATTAACTCTATGCGAAGAAGATGTGTCGTGCTGCATGAGGCAAAGGTTTGTCACACCAGATGCTGACTGGTTTTCTGATCCACGCCCCTATTTTTAAAGCTATCTATGACCAACAGATGCATATCTGTAGCCATGTGAAATCCATAGATTAGGGCCTAATACATTTATTTCAATTGACTGATTTCCTTATATGAACTGTAAATCAAGAAAATATTTGAAATTGCATGTTGTGTTTATTTTGGTTCAGTATAGCTAGTCTTTTTTCCCCTAAAGCATGTAATATCTGGATGTCAGTTTTTCCTTGTGTCACGCTCACTCTTGATATTCTGCTATATATTACACTGAGAAATTGGGTTAATATGAAAATATTTAATACAGCTGTTTAAAAAAAAAAAAAGTTTCAGCCTGAAAGGCCCAAATGAGCGTTCTACTGATGCAAAATGTAATCGAAAGTGCAGTGGCTTGGAAATCCAATGCCATTCGAAAACCTTTAGTCATAATTCGCCAGATTCACTTTAGAGGCAGTATAACGTTAGCTAGTTAGCTAAGATTGAGGTGATTTTAGCTAGCTAAAGTTAGCATTGCTAACTATTTTTGATAAACTTTGCTACCTAATGACAAATTCAACATCTGTCTAAAGTAAATTTGACAACATAATAATGCTGGCAAAGTTGTTTACTATTAAATATTTGACTACTTTAGCAATGTCATCGTATTTCCAGGCACTATAGTGTAATTTATAATAAACAGTCGTTAGCCTCTGTCCAGAATGACTGGGCTTATCATGACTTTAAGGCACCACTATTGCACCACCAGTAGGTGGAGGGCCGAGCACGCCTCCATCCATATCGACGGGGAGGTAGTGGAGCGGGTCGAGAGCTTCAAGTTCCTCGGTGTCCACATCACTAAGAAACTATCATGGTCAAAACACACCAAGACAGTAGTGAAGAGGGCACGACAATGCCTATTCCCCCTCAGGAGACTAAAAAGATTTGGCATAGGTCCTCGGATCCTCAAAAAGATTTACAGCTGCACCATTGAAAGCATCCTGACTGGTTGCATCACCGCTTGGTATGGCAATTGCTCGGCATCCAACCGCAAGGCACTACAGAGGGTAGTGTGTACGGCCCAGTACATCACCTTTTAGTTTATTTAACCAATATTTTCTTGCTTACTTTTTAAAAACTCTGCATTGTTGATTAAGGCCTTCAAGTAAACATTTCACGTTAAGGTCTACACCGGTTCTATTCGCACATGTGACAAACACATTTTGATTTGATTTGAAAAGCTATTGACCCAACCACACCAGCACAGACAGAATGTGTTTCATTAAAAAACACCATACATGTTATCACACTGTAACAAAGTAAAACATTTTGAGATATCCAACCAATCACTTACAAGGCACTCCACATTCAACACACAGCATTGAAAAACCAACAAGGAAGTTAGAGAAAGCTAACTGCATTCCTAACTTTATCATGCAAGCCAACACATGTAATACATACTGTAAATAACATGAACAGGAGAAGGTAAATAATCCATACAAAACGTACCATAGTAGAGGATAGAGAGTAGGAGTATTCTCTGTTTGGAGAAACACGAGAGGGGACAACCAGACATCTTTGTTAGGTGTTTGTCTGTTTCCTCTGTACGTACTCCTTATCTATCTCTGACTGGTAGCTACGAGTTGACTCAGCAAAACACTCAGAGGAGAGAGAGAGAGAGGTAGAGTAGAGAAAGAGCAGAGACTTGCTTTAATAATGAGAGCTGCTGTTCTATAAAAGACTCCCTGTATGTTAGTTGAAAAGGAAGTCACACTATAGTCGTTCTCTGAAAATACCCCTTCTCTCAGCTCAGCTAGACCATGATGAGTAGGTGTGTTTAGGGTCTGTCAATGTGTCCATCAGTCTGATACTGGTGGTTTTGGAGCATGTAGAGAGAGACTTGTGTGTTCAGGAAGTAGACTCATTCTGTATCATTCTGTCTCCTAGAGATGAACATACTTTGGTGCGAAAAGTGCAAATCAATCCCAGAAAAACAGCCAAGGACCTTGTGAAGATGCTGGAGGAAACAGGTACAAAAGTATCTTTATTCACAGTAAAACAAGTCCTATATCGACATAACCTGAAAGGCCGCTCAGCAAGGAAGAAGCCACTGCTCCAAAACCGCCATAAAACAAGCCAGACTACGGGTTGCAACTGCACCTGGGGACAAAGATCATACTTTTTGTAGAAATGTCCTCTGGTTTGCTGAAACAAAAATTGAACTTTGGCCATAATTACCATTATTAAATTTGTAGGAAAAAGAGGGAGGCTTGCAAGCTGAAGAACACCATCCCAACCGTGAAGCACGGGGGTGGCAGCATCATGTTGTGGGGGTGCTTTGCTGCAGGAGGGACTAGTGCACTTCACAAGGTACCAGTTCATGAGGTACCAGCTCTGTCATTAGGAATGGGCCGAAATTCACCCAACTTATTGTGGGAAGCTTGTGGAAGTCTACCCAAAACGTTTGACCCAAGTTAAACAATTTAAAGGCAATGCTACCAAATACTAATTCAGTGTATGTAAACTTCTGACCCACTGTGAATGTGATGAAATAAATAAAAGCTGAAATAAATCATTCTCTCTAATATTATTCTGACATTTCACATTCTTAAAATAAAGTGGTGATCCTAAGACAGGGAATTTTTACCAGGATTAAATGTCAGGAATTTTGAAAAGCTGAGTTTAAATGTATTTGGCTAAGGTGTATGTAAACATCCCACTTCAACTGTATATGCTACCAGTGTTGTGAATGTCATTTGTCTTCTAGCAGCTGTATCAACCCAATGGGTGAATAAACTTGGGTTGAGCTTTATTAAGCGTCCGTGAGTTTTAATAGGTCCACTTAGAACCTAACAGTATCAAGAATGGTCCACTACCCAAAGGACATCCCTCCAACTTGACACAACTGTTGGAAGCATTGGAGTCAACATGGGCCAGCATCCTTGTGAAATGCTTTCGACACCTTGTGGAGTCCATGCCCCGACAAATTGAGGCTGTTCTGAGGGCAAAACAGGGGGAAGGGGATGTGCAACTCAATATTAGGAAGGTCTCCTAATGTTTAGTATGCTCACTGTATGTGAACAGACCAAAAATGTCTAAATGTGTGTATTATTGGAAAGCTGTCACGATATTATGATATCAGTACATGTTGCATTTAAAACTGTTCTAAGTCCTGTTGTCAACTGATTTCAACCAGTGTATGGCTGTAGATTTCATTGTTTGAATGGAATGTTGGCGTATTGGCAGTTAATTAAAATAATGTTTGGAATCGTTCCTCTAAAACTGGCTGGCTAGCTAACACACATACAGTGCAAATAAATCCTTTAAATTCATTGTTTTACACTATCTTATCACAGAACTGGCAAACCATGATTGACCAACTCCCGAACCAAAATGGGTGACATTTATCCCATCATAAGAGGTTCATGTCCATTCTAGTTTTCTAATTCCTAATTCTATGGCAGTGATACTATGACCTCTGCTGTCTGTCTGTCCACATAGACACATACACCCCCTAACTGGTACAGTGGCCTGTCCAACCATGCAGGAACACTGAAAATAGTCAGTCAGACAACCACTAATGTCATGAATCACCTTGACCTTGTCTGTAGGATGAGGAGGAAATATGCAATAACTGTTTGTCATGCATAGGTAGGTTAGCACTTGGAATTCAACACAGTAATGGAAACATTCAATATTGTTACCATGTTATATCACATTCTGACCTTTGTTTACTTGGAAGACCCCTTTGCAATCATAGGTGGGAATGTCCACATTTCATTTTCTGTTTATTAAAAACAGTCAAGACATTTGTGTGTGTTGGTTGTATAACTATAGTAATTTTCTTTGTGTATTAAAGTCAGTATCCAATGTAAAGCCTGACATTTCGTTATTGAGTGAGGCCGTCAACAATGTTGTTTAAACACTGAAATGTTGCCACCCTATCGCTTTTCCTGTAATTTTGAAGAGCCTAAGAACTCTATTAGGCTGAAAGGAGGGTTTTTCCTTCACATAAGATCATGTTATCAGATTAATATAACATAAGATCATGTGATCACATGAAAACATGTGTTTTTGGAAGATTTCACATGTTCACTTGTAAAAATGAATGTGTTTTTTCTGTATGGTGTGCATATGTGTGTCACGACTTCAGCCGAAGTTGGTGCCTCTTTCTAGCCATCGCCGATCCACTTTAAAAAAAATTCATTTGTTTTGTCTTTGTTTTTCACACCTGGTTTCAATTCCCCAATCACATGTTCATTATTTAACCCTCTGTTTCCCCCATGTTTGTGTGCGTGATTGTTTTATGTCTCAGGCTGTTACTGACGGCTGGTTTTGAGCCGGGTATTTGTATTTTTACGCCCGTTTATTAGTGACAGTTACTTTTTCCCGCACCTGAGATATTGTTTTGTACTGGTGCTTCGTCATTAAAATGACCTTGTCCACGATCTCTGCTTTCCTGCGCCTGACTCCTTTTTCACCAGTTACCCTCAGCCGTACAATGTGTGTGCGTTTTTGTTTGTGTGTGAGAATTCCTGCATGTGTGTGTGCTTGCGTGCGTCGAGCATGCATAATCCATGCTCCCAGATTGCTCATGATTCTCCTCTGATGGCGTGTCCCTCAAGGACCTGCAACTTATCGCCACACAACATTTTTTTTGTGCATGCAGTCAAAAACTCCTAAGAATAAAACAGATATACTGTTAATATATACAGTATACTATCATATATATGCATCAGTTCCATATGTAATACCCTGATAAACCATGTATTAAAAACATGTCGTTTTACTATGTAGTGTTACTTTCATGTGAAAACTTCAAAGAAAAACGTCAGTAATTTAAAGATCCAATGCAGCCGCTTTCATCTCAATATCAAATCATTTCTGGGTAACGATTAAGTACCAACCTGTGATTGTTTTCAATTAAAATGGTCAAAATAAACAAAGCTCCTTCGCAAAGGGTAATTTCTCAAGCAAGAATTTTGCTAGGACTCTGGAAGTGGTCTGAGTGGGGAGAGAAACTGAAAATTAGCTGTTATTTGCAGAGCGGTTTGGAACTCTCCTTATTGGTCTATTAACACATTTTCCACATGGTGATGTTACCATGGAAGGCCAAACCTCCATCCCACAAGAAGCGGTGGAAATTTCTATTGGTCTTTTCAAACTAAAAGGGCATTATCATAAACTAAATGGGCCTATCGCGTGAACACGGGACTTTTGGGGCACTGGAAGGGGGGATGCTGCTCATTTCACTTCACCAATTTGGACACTTTTCTGTATGTCCATTACATGAAATCCAAATAAAAAAATCTATTTAAATTACAGGTTGTAATGCGAAATAGGAAAAGACACCAAGGGGGGTGAATACTTTTGCAAGGCACTGTAAACTTTAATACACTGCACAGTATTAATTGATGTCACCATTCTTTTTCTTGTCCATCTTTTTGAGTTGAATCTGGGCGTACGTCACATGACTTGGTCCAGCAGCATCTGAAACATACATGTGATACACTATCTCTACTTAGGGCTCTATTCAGTCTGTATTGATAAAGGGTTACAGATTGACTGACAGAAATGTAAAGGTCATTTATTGACTCTTTGCATCAACTTCACGTAATTGTAAATAAAAGCCTTTGACACTTATGAAGTGCTTGTAATTATACTTCCGTATTCCATATTAACATCTGACAAAAGTATCTAAAGACACTGAAGCAGCAAACTTTGTGTAAATTAATATTCGTGTCATTCTCAACGTTTGGCCACGACTGTTGTCTCCACTAATGTGGGAACATTGCCTTTAAATTTCAATCACACTGTAACGCTGAACTTCCATGATTCGGACTGAATAGAGCCCTTAGTCTTAGTCATATTAAACACATGAACAGCAGCAGTAACTCTATACTGTATTCATATTAAACACACAAAGAACAGCAACAGTAACTCTACTGTATTCATATTAAACACATGAACAGCAGCAGTAACTCTACTGTATTCATATTAAACACATGAAGAACAGCAGCAGTAACTCTACTGTATTCATATTAAACACACAAAGAACAGCAACAGTAACTCTACTGTATTCATATTAAACACATGAACAGCAGCAGTAACTCTGCAGTATTCATATTAAACACATGAAGAACAGCAGCAGTAACTACTGTATTCATATTAAACACATGAAGAACAGCAGCAGTAACTCTATACTGTATTCATATTGAACACATGAAGAACAGCAGCAGTAACTCTATACTGTATTCATATTAAACACATGAAGAACAGCAGCAGTAACTCTATACTGTATTCATATTAAACACATGAAGAACAGCAGCAGTAACTCTATACTGTATTCATATTAAACATAACATACAGTATACAGTACCATTATCATTGTTGTCTGAGGGTTTGATCGTGTCGTAGATGTGAGCACCACCTGTTGGTCAAAGAAGAGAGAGTCAGGTTAGTTAGGTTGGTTCTCCCTCAACTTGTCTAGGGACAGAGAGTACAGTAACATGTTGTTATATAAAGTGGATGTTGACGTGTCAGTGTATGAGGTTACAGAGAGAGGAGTGATAGAGGTCTGGGTTGAGAAACTGACCATGCTGCTGATGTGTATACAGAGCACCAGGAGCCCGTCCCTGGGTAGATCCTTGGTCCTGTTGGGGGTCCTGGTTGGTGCTCTGGGGCTGGGGGTGCCTAGAGGGAGAGAAATATACTCATGAAGAACTAAGACGATATGTTACTGAATTAACATAGTTGAGAGACAGGTGTACTCACGAGAATATTCTGTTAAAACAGGAACCTGGAATGAGAAATGCATACTATTATATCAGGTAATTTCTATTTAGAACTATTGTAATTACACATTTTTCTAACTAAACATGAACTACAGAGTTAAATGATGAATAATAAAATCTCACCTTTGACCTTTTTAAATCGACACAGCGGGACGAGGAGAATGACCAGTAGAACACCAGCAACAACCAGACCCACAACCACTCCTACTAAGACTGATGTAGAGGATCCAGGAGCTACGACTGGAGAGAGAACAGCACAACACCATCAGACTCTGAGAGAGGTAATATAGGAGTATAGACTGGCCTGTATCTTTTGATAATTTAGTTGAGAGATCATATTTTCTATGGGAGTACAAATCGAAACGTATGTTAACATCAACACTAAAATAACTTGTGATCAGAATTGTTTTCTCACCTCTCACTGTCATCCAGCTCTCTGGTGATTCTCTCTTGTCAGGGTATTTGCATTTGTAGAGTCCTTCATCTGACTTGGATGGTCATCTCTCCTGTGGTCTCATTCTTGATGAGCACTCCATCTTTGTAGAAATCAGCCTTGGTGTTTGAGCTGGTTGTCCAGTATTTGCAGCACAGAGTCACAGAGTCTCCTTCAGTCACAGGATGGACAGGGCTCTCCAGGATCACATCACCAGCTATTTAACATAATATATAAATAATACTGAAACTGCAAACTGGAGTCATCACCCTCAAAATATTATGATCTTGTGTATTTTATATGAGATGGAATTGAACATCCTATTACCATGAAATGTTGTTTTTGTGTGTGAATGTCGTACAATAGACGTACCATGCACTGTGATGTTGACAGCATTACTGTACTCTCCAGATCCAGACTCACACCAGAACACTCCACTGTACCATGTATATGTGTAGCTGATGGTACATGTGGACCCTGTTATTGATCCCCAGTTAGAGACACACCCTAACTCTACTCCTCTCTCTGTGTATCTCATCAGTCTCCATCCAGTAGAGTTCCTCTTCTCTTCACAGCTCAGTGAGAGAGTCTTTGATGTAAAGTGTTGAGTTGTGTTGGGAC
>QNTS01003200.1:84098-125341 GCA_003317085.1 Hucho hucho
ACTTTTTGGTAAAAACCCAACTCGTCGTGTTTGGAGGACAAAGAACACCATACCTACTGTGAAGCATGGGGGTGGAAACATCATGCTTTAGGGCTGTTTTCTGCAAAGGGACCAGGACGACTGATCTGTGTAAAGGAAAGAATGAATGGGGCCATGTATCGTGAGATTTTGAGTGAAAACCTCCTTCCATCAGCAAGTGCATTGAAGATGAAACGTGGCTGGGTCTTTCAGCATGACAATAATCCCAAACACACCGCCCGGGCAACGAAGGAGTGGCTTCGTAAGAAGCATTTCAAGGTCCTGGAGTGGCCTAGCCAGTCTCCAGATCTCAACCCCATAGAAAATCTTTAGAGGGAGTTGAAAGTCCGTGTTGCCCAGCGACAGCCCCAAAACATCACTGCTCTAGAGGAGATCTGCATGGAGGAATGGGCCAAAATACCAGCAACAGTGTGTGAAAACCTTGTGAAGACTTACAGAAAACGTTTGACCTCTGTCATTGCCAACAAACGGTATATAACAAAGTATTGAGATAAACTTTTGTTGTTGACCAAATACTTATTTTCCACCATAATTTGTAAATAAATTCATTAAAAATCCTACAATGTGATTTTCTGGATTTTTTTTCCTCATTTTGTCTGTCATAGTTGAAGTGTACCTATGATGAAAATTACAGGCCTCTCTCATCTTTTTAAGTGAGAGAACTTGCACAATTGGTGGCTGACTAAATACTTTTTTTCCCCACTGTATATGGTTTGTGATGAAATGCAGCAAAATACATTCTGATTATTTACTCACCTTGAGTGTGTCCACAGATGAACAATGCACTCAGCACTGACACACAGAGATAAGAGTGTGTGTGACAGAGAGTGACAGACAGACAGACGGAGAGGGAGAACGAGAGCGTGAGAAAAAGAGAGCGTTAAAGAGGGAGAAAAACAGAGAGAACTGACTAAATGACATTGACAGACAGAACAGGAATTGAGCTAGAAGACCAATACTATAAAATTGTATTGAATCTAAAAATATATTTGGTAAAAAAACGACATAATGTCTATAGATTTCTAATGTTTCTCAGGCTCATGCAACAACCAAATTAGAAGCTGCAGTGACCAACAACTCCATTTCTCTGTAAACACAGTGTAACCAAACAATGTCATCATCTGATGCCATATGTATTGTGCATAGATGACATACTTCATATTCTATAAATGAAACAATTTCTCGCCCAATAAATGAACTGTGCACCATTCTGAACTGCTGGTAAGTGACTGAAGACACCAGTGTTTCCTCCGGACCGGAACCCTACAGTTCCTGTGGGTGTGACTCAAATGGAGCTTTGTCAGAATTCGAAAGTTACAGATCTGGTTCAGGAGCTATTTAGAAGTTAAATGTGTGTGAAGGTTCTTGCATTAAACGGCAGGTCTGTCAACTGTTCAAAGGAATAACCCAGGAAATTAGTGATCAGAGTGATAGATTAAATGTAAATGAGAAATTAATATGACAAGTGAACTACAGTATACTGTATGCTAAAATAACATTGTCCTTCTTCTCTCTGAAAAGCAAGGAACGCCCCACACACCTTTCCATGTATAGGCCTACTCAACAGCCCAACATCTAGGTTTTGACATCAACAGCTATTTGTCTCTCTGAACACAGTAGAACAGGACAGCTTCATACACACCACCCTCCTTCACAAACCCTCACTGCTAAAGAGGAAGAGATCAAACCATAACCACTCAACTTCTCTGTTTGAGGAGGGTTGTTGGTTTGTGCTAACTATGACAAACCAGTGTAAAGTTTCTCAGCCTTTGTGCAAGGTATTTGTTGTATTGAGAGGCATACACAGTTTGAACAGTCAAACATGTTACTAACATATGTAGAATAGGGACAATCACTCCAGTGTTTAATTGCTATATTTTAATTATTTTGCCACTATGGCCTATATATTGCCTTACCTCCCTTATCCTACCTCATTTGCACACACTGTATATAGACTTTTTCTATTGTATTATTGACTGAACACTTGTTTATTCCATGTGTAACTCTGTGTTGTTGTTTGTGTCGCACTGCTTTGCTTTATCTTTGTGTCGAGAATAGGTTCATTACGCAACGCTTTAATCAACACGTTGTACACTGGTGGCACCTGCTGGTCAAAAGAATTTAGAACAGCCAAATTGTTATAGATGACGTTGTAACAGTGGTGGCGGCTTCCCTAACTTAAATTCTTTTTTTTTTTTTTCACGAAAATTTCGGGCGCCAGACAGTTTTCTAAAACTGACAAAAAAAAAAAATCAAACAACCCCGGATAGCAAACAAAAAACCACTGATTACACACAAAAACAAATATTTCAAAACGGGCTTCAATTTAACTGGAATTTATTACGTAGTGTCCATAGCCATTATTAAAAAAAAGGGTACTTATTTCGAAAAAGCAAAAACCAAACAAACAGTAATTAAATGTGTGTATATATATATATATATATATAGCCCTCAATGTGACAGTTAAATTTCACAGTTCAAAATCAGTGTTCACACAATCACATAAAGGCTATAAACGAAATCCCAGGTCATACTGGTCACATTCTAGCTGGGCGTCCACACTGGCAGATTCGTGTTCATATTCACGCCAAACAATTTTGGCGGATGGAATCGCAAACTGGAGAGTGTAGATGGACCCCGCCTGGCTCCAGGAAGGAAGTTTAACGTCCTTGGACTCGTTGAGAGTGAACCGCNCGAGGCTGTTGACATCATAAGGAAGCGACGTGTACTGCATTCATATGCCCTTATATGGTCATTTTCATGAGGGAGGGGTTCCCAAATGAGCAATGTGTCAAAATCACTTTTTCCAGGACAGAAATTCTTCGGGGTTTTGCCTGCCATATCCGTTCTGTTTCACTCACAGACAAATGGTTAACAGTTTTGGAAAATTCAGAGTGTTTCCTATCCAATGGTACTAAATATATGCATATCCTATTTTCTGGGCCTGAATGGGAGGCATTTTACTTTGGGCACGCCAGGCTCTCCAAAACCGTCACCTCGGGAGCTGCTCCCTGAGAAGTTAAAGTGTAAACAGCTCTGTACCAGAAGAATCTCCTGGCTGTAGACATCTTGTCAACTTCACAGCTCAGAGTCACTGAGTCTCCAAGGTTCAGCCACTGATGAGAGATACTCAGGACAGGTTGGGATTGATCTGTGATTAGGCAGAGGACACGTTTAAAACTTTCAATCTAAGAAATTATTATTGTTGCCTATGGAGATGTTTACATGATTAGATAGACTTACCAGACAAATTCAGTTGTACAGCATCACTGGTCTTGGAGAACGTGTTGCCCTTTACACCCTTACAGGTATATGAACCACTGTTTGATGTGTAGACAGGACTGATTCTGTACTCAGTCTTTGTGTTAAATGGGATCACTAACTGACTATTCTTATACCATCTGTAGTTCCAGTCAGTCTCCTCCTCCCTGTATGTCACATCTCATAGTAACAGTCTCTCCACTGAATATCTGGGTCCAGTTGGATTGGAGGGTCAGAACAGCAACAGGTCTCTCTGCACAGACACAACACAGACAACTAACTGAACAAACAGTTGCACACTTTTATTTATTAATTGGTCTACTCATGAATATAGCTTCAAGTTAGCTACAGTTGTTGGGATACAGTAGCAGACAGAATATTATACCCTACTTTCTATAAATGTAAAATAGCATCTTATTTATCATAAAACTAGTTTAGACTCACCCGTAAAGTTTATCTGGACTGGGTCACTGTACAGGTTGTAGTAGACTGGGTCTCCTCTCCCAGCTCTGCACTAGTACTGTACTCCATCTGAGACACTGACCCTGCTGAGTGTGTAGGAGTATCCAGAGGTTGTGGTTACTGGTGTAGAGTCTGGTCTGTGTCTGTACCAGTAAAACGTCCATCCAGAAGACTCTACAGTACAGTTCAGTGTCACTCTGTCTCCTGTGAATACGTCCTCTTTGTCTGAAGTCAGTGGGGTCGACGGCTGATAATCTGTTGGTATTGCAATAGGTTTGAGTGGTAAGATCCACTTTACTGACACATCACTACTCTGGACGGTTCTGACTTAGAATATGTGGACAACTACAAATACCTAGGTGTCTGGCTAGACTGTAAACTCTCCTTCCAGACTCACATTAAATATCTCCAATCCAAAAATAAATCTATAATCGGCTTCCTATTTTGCAACAAAGCATCCTTCACTCATGCTGCCAAACATACCCTCGTAAATCTGACCATCCTACCGATCCTCGACTTCGGCAATGTCATTTATAAAATAGCCTCCAACACTCTACTCAACAAATTGGATGCAGTCTATCACAGTGCCATCCGTTTTGTCACCAAATCCCCATATACTACCCACCACTGCGACCTGTACACTCTCGTTGGCTGGCCCTTGCTTCATACTCGTCGCCAATCCTACTGGCTCCAGGTCATCTACAAGTCTTTGCTAGGTAAAGCACCGCCGTATCTCAGCTCACTGGTCACCATAGCAGCACCCACCCGTAGCACGCGCTCCAGCCGGTATATCTCACTGGTCACCCCCAAAGCCAATTCCTCCTTTGGCCGCCTTTCCTTCCAGTTCTCTGCTGCCAATGACTGGAATGAACTGCAAAAATCACTGAAGCTGGAGTCTCATATCTCCCTCACTAGCTTTAAGCACCAGCTGTCAGTGCAACTCACAGATCTCTGCACCTGCACATAGCCCACCTGCACATAGCCCATCCTACTACCTCATCCCCATACTGTAGTTATTTATTTATCTTGCTCCTTTGCACCCCAGTAACTTGCACATTTATCTTCTGCACATCTACCATCCCAGTGTTTAATTGCTATATTGTAATTACCTCGCCACCATGGCCTATTTATTGCCCTACCTCCCTTATCTTACCTCATTTGCACTCTGTATATAGACTTCTTTTTTTCTTTTTTTTCTTTTTTTTCTACTGTATTATTGGCTGAATGTCTGTGTATTCCATGTGTAACTCTTTGTTGTTGTATGTATCAAACTGCTGTGCTTTATCTTGGCCAGGTCGCAGTTGTAAATGAGAACTTGTTCTCAACTAGCCTACCTGGTTAAATAAAGGTGAAATAAAAAACAACAACAACAACAACAACAAAGTAACTCCCCATTCAAGGTGATAGTGACAGGATCACTGATGATTGATGATATGGATCTGGACTGGATCTCTCCTTGACACCAGTAGAGACCCTGGTCAGACTCAGCAGCTCTACTGATGGTGAGGGTGTCTCCTGTTATAGTGTGTCTGACAGACTGGGATACTACATTATCATTCCTGTCTTTGTACCACTGATAGTTCCAGATATTGTCAGACCCTACTGAACATGTCAGAGTAACTGTCTCTCCAGGAAACACAGGGTTTGGCTCTACACTCAGTTCAGCTTTGGGCAGGGATGTGAGAGAAGAGCATCAAATTAATCAGATTATTTGAACATTATTTGATACACGTCATGTGTATACCTTTCCAACGATTTAGCTGTTGGAGAGTTTTGATAGTACATTTTAGGTGTACATACAGTTGCAGCCAAGTATATTGGCACCCTTGCACTTTTCTTAAATAATTCCCTATTTCTTCTAAAATAAGTTGATATTTACTGTCATTATAGCTGGGCAGGGCTGAGAAAACAACATGCTATACATGACCTAAACTGAATACACGAGTAGCTATTTCAAATGACTCTTTAAAGTAACTTTTTTTCATAATGTTCAGTTAGTGAACTCAATGTTTATTTGAACCATGTGTGTTGTTGTACAGTGGGGAAAAAAAGTATTTAGTCAGCCACCAATTGTGCAAGTTCTCTCACTTAAAAAGATGAGAGAGGCCTGTAATTTTCATCATAGGTACACTTCAACTATGACAGACAAAATGAAGAAANGTCCTCTTTCCACCTGGTTAAATAGGCCTCGCCTCCATTTCCCTTTCCCCATTACTTACTTACTCCACCCTTTCCGTTAAAGGTGAAAGTAAACGTAAACATGGCCTATAGTTTACTGCACTGTCACAACGTTGCCCACAACTTAATGCGTGTGCAGTGTAGCCGTTTTGTCTTCTACCGAAACCAATACCAAACCAATCAGGTGGTTGTTCAACAAAACAAAGCTTCGGACGCCATTGATCATGTGCTTCTGATAAAGTGGCACAAGCATTGGCACACTGCTTCAAAGTGTCATGGAAATTCTTACACAGGGAGACTCAAAGTCAATCTTAATATGAATCATTGTTTATTGTAAGCGGCCTGGAGAGGTTCCAACCAACTCAATGCACCATGGTACACATGTCAATCAGGAGCTCTGCCAGGAGCTCTGCCTGTTTCATCCATGTGACCGACCAATACTGGTTCATAACATGTGACAGACCAATACCTCATGAGGCTTCTTCTCTCTAAGCTGAGACCTTGAAACTGAGATATCTTTAGTTCTTAAAAACAATGTCTGGGTGTACTGCAAAATTGCAGCTACTGATAGTGAGGCTTCGTTCAGTCAACCACTTGCATGAAAACAGTTATTGCTTTATAGAACAACACATGAATAGAACACAGAAATGAGTTATAAGAAAAGCACAAACATTAAAATTCCCATTACAAAGTAAACTGCTTAGCGATTTTGACTAATGGCTCGGAGCTCCGGTATCAAACATAACATTAGTACTTCCACTCTAACACAGTGGTGTTAGTAATCTCCTGGTTTACAGGCTACATCAGGCCTGCAAGTCACATTATGCTGGCTTGTGTTATACCTATTGGAATCCACCCAGAGTTAGGATATTCAACAAGAGGAATTGTTAATCACCCACAACCTGCATTCAGAATGACTGCCAGGGTAGGGCAGATTGAATATTGAGACTACCTCAATCATCTAAACTGGAACATTCGTCTCAGTAACGGGTGCAATAAATCCAATAGATTTCATTCATGATGTTATTTATCTTTGTGTAGCATCACATTTATTAACCAATCAATGTACATGCAAAAACACAGATATTACAGTAAAACCAACAATTCTGAAAATAATAATAATTCCATTTTGACATGATGGTGTATTGTGTGTAGGCCAGAGAAAAAAATCTATATGTAATCCATTTTAAATTCAGGCTGTAACACAACAAAATGTGGAAAAAGTCAAGGGGTGTGAATACTTTCTGAAGGCACTGTATAATACATAATATCAAGTAAGTAGATTTACACACAATATACTGTACACCTGCAACAGCCCAAACAGAACAGCCTCTGTATCAGGCTTAACCTTCCTACAGGTAGATGGCAAGACTGAGAGAAACAACATCTAATGTCTCACATAATACACTTGGCCCACCCAGCACCCCACTATTACCATTACCCAATTGACAATTAAAACCACTAAACTGGTTTTACAATGTAAAAGGCCATTTCCATACCCATAGTTATATTAGTAATTTTGTTTAATATAAGACTTAATGATAATAGTTCATTGCAGGTCATAAATTGAACACTTCTAATAATTTTCCTAACTCACAGTACTGACTCCCAAACGTTGCACACAGGCCACTTATCACTGTCCGCACTGAGGCGCGCTCTCCCATTACACCACGGTAATCTGAGGGAAATATGTGTCTCTAATATGGTCATTTTTCCACCTAATTTTGTGGGGAGTGTGCACATAGCCTGTCTTCTCTTGTAAGGCAGGTCTGCCTACTGCTGCCTTTTTCAATAGCAAGGCTATGCTCACTGAGTCTGAAAGAAAGATGGCGCCGACAGTGATGGTTTCTCTGTTTTTGGTTCAATAGGTTTCTCAATCCCTTTCTTATGTTTTTGCATTCTTCATCATTTGTCATTGTTGCTAATTTTCTAAGCTTGTCTGCTTGATATTTTTTTATTTGATAGCTGAAAGGTCAAATAAACTGTTTAGGCTTTCTACTGCCAACTTTACACCTTCACTATTACAGTGAAATGTTTTGTCCAGGAAGTTATCTAAAAGGGATTGAATTTGTTGTTGCCTAAAATCTATTGCGTAGGTTTCTACACTACTTTCCTTCCATCTATAGCCTTTCTTAATAGTGTGCAGTTCCTTTGACTTTGATGGCTCATGATTGAGTATTTCTCTGTTCAGGTAGACTATGACTTTGATGTGATCTGATAGGGGTGTTCGTGGGCTGACTGTGAATGCTCTGAAAGAGGTCAGTGATAAAGTAAGCTACAGTACTACTGCCAAGGGATGAGCTGCAGGTGTATCTACCATAGGAGTCTCCTCGGAGCCTACAATTGACTATGTACAGACCCAGCGTGCGACAGAGCTGCAGGAGTTGTGAACCAGTTCTGTTGGTTGTTTTGTCATAGTTGTGTCTAGGGGGCATATTTGGGAGGGAATACTGTCACCTCCAGGTAAGTGTTTGTCCCCCTGTGTGTTGAGAGTGTCAGGTTATTGACCATTTCTGGCATTTAGGTCACCACAAACTTGTACATGTCCCTGTGCTTGGAAATGGTTGATCTCCCCCTCTAGGATGGAGAAGCCGTCATCGTTAAAGTATTTTTATTTTTTTATTTTTTTATTTCACATTTATTTAACCAGGTAGGCAAGTTGAGAACAAGTTCTCATTTACAACTGC
Organism: Hucho hucho; assembly: GCA_003317085.1. NCBI lineage: Eukaryota > Metazoa > Chordata > Actinopteri > Salmoniformes > Salmonidae > Hucho > Hucho hucho. The sequence goes on from QNTS01003200.1 coordinate 92,726, forward strand.
GACCTGGCCAAGATAAAGCAAAGCAGTTCGACACATACAACAACAGAGTTACACATGGAGTAAAACAAACATACAGTTAATAATACAGTAGAAAAACAAATCTATATACAAAGGGTGCACATGAGGTAAGATAAGGAAGGTAAGGCAATAAATAGGCCATGGTGGCAAAGTAATTACAATATAGCATTTAAACACTGGAATGGTAGATGTGCAGTAGATGAATGTGCAATGTAGAAAAGATAAATAAATAAATACGGTAGGGGATGAGGTAGTTGGTTGGGCTATTTACAGATGGGCTATATACAGGTGCAGTGGTCTGTGAGCTGGTCTGACAGCTGGTGCTTAAAGCTGGTGAGGGAGATAAGTGTCTCCAATTTCAGAGATTTTTGTAGTTCGTTCCAGTCATTGGCAGCAGAGAACTGGAAGGAAAGGCGGCCAAAGGAGGAATTGGCTTTGGGGGTGACCAGTGAGATATACCTGCTGGAGCGCGTGCTACGGGTGCGTGCTGCTATGGTGACCAGCGAGCTGAGATAAGGCGGGGCTTTACCTAGCAGGGACTTGTAGATGACCTGGAGCCAGTGGGTATGGCGACGAGTGTAAAGCGAGGGCCAGCCAACGAGAACGTACAGGTCGCAGTGGTGGGTGGTATGTGGGGCTTTGGTGACAAAACGGATGGCACTGTGATAGACTGCTTCCAATTTGTTGAGTATAGTATTGGAGGCTATTTTGTAAATGACATCACCGAAGTCGAGGATTGGTAGGATGGTCAGTTTTACGAGGGTATGTTTGGCAGCATGAGTGAAGGATGCTTTGTTGCGAAATAGGAAGCCAAATCGAGATTTAATTTTGGATTGGAGATGTTTGATGTGAGTCTGGAAGGAGAGTTTACAGTCTAACCAGACACCTAGGTATTTGTAGTTGTCCACATAATCTAAGACATAACTGTCCAGAGTAGTGATGCTGGACGGGCGGGCAGCGATCGGTTGAAGAGCATGCATTTAGTTTTACTTGCGTTTAAGAGCAGTTTGAGGCCACGAAAGGAGAGTTGTATGGCATTGAAGCTCGTCACAGTGTCCAAAGAAGGGCCAGATGTATACAGAATGGTGTCGTCTGTGTAGAGGTGGATCAGAGACTCACCAGCAGCTAGAGCGACATCATTGATGTATACAGAGAAGAGTCGGCCCAAGAATTGAACCCTGTGGCACCCCCATAGAGACTGCCAGAGGCCTGGACACAGGCGCTCCAATTTGACACACTGAACTCTATCGGAGAAGTGGAGACGGAGATTCTATTGGGAGGATATAGGTAGCACACATGAGGACATGCTTCTGTGGAAGATATGTAATTTACTTATTAATTTCTAGCCAGATGTAAAATATTCCTGTTTTGATTAACATAATAGAGTGGGTTAGGTCTGGTCTATACCAAATTAGCATACCCCCTGAGTCTCTTCCTAGTTTGGTGAATGGGACTACCAGCTCTCTGTAACGTAGAGGGCAACCAGTGGGTCAACTCCTTTATACCATGTTTCTTGTAGGATGACAATGTCTGTATTTCCAATTTCTTTGATCAAGTCTGGGTTCCTGCTCTTTAGGCAAAAGGCAGATGACCTCAGACCTTGTATATTCCAGGATTAGATAGTAAAAGCTTTGTGTTCCATAGTGTCTAATGTTGTTTTCATGTGGTTTAGGCTCAGACCATTACAATAGGTGTGAGCAGAGCATGTCGAGCATCTGATACATACTGTACCTCTTAGGTCGCAGGATGGGGCTTGGACGGATGTATTAGTGGGGGTTGGGCATGTTGCTTTTCTCACGGGCTGGGCATATGTGCAGCTGTCATGTTGAGGTTCTTGCTGCAGGGGCATGGGCATTAGGGGAGCAGAAGGGGCATAGGTCTGATCTGGGGGGGCCAGGAGTTGTTTGGGGGGGGGGGTCTCGGCTGGTTGGGGTTGGGGTTTACCGGTGCCCCCTGTATATAGCCTTGTTATTGTTATTCTTATTGTGTTACTTTTATAATAACTTTTTATTTTTATACTTGCTGAATATTTTCTTCTTGAACTGCACGATTGGTTAAGGGCTTGTAAGTAAGCATTTCACGGTAAAGCCTACACTTGTTGTATTCAGCGCATGTGACAAATACAATTTGATTTGATTTTGATTTGATCACACACCATTGAAAAACCAACAAGGACGTTAGCTAGAGAAAGCTAACTGTTTTCCTAACTTTATCATGCAAGCAAGCACATGTAATATATACAAAACATGAGCAGGAGAAAGTAAATAATCCATACAAAACGTACCATAGTGGAGGATAGAGAGTAGGAGTATTCCCTGTTTGGAGAAACACGAGAGGGGACTGTTGGGGTTCGTTCCTTCTTTGTTCCTTGCAAATTATTGGCTCAATGGTGAAATTATCATTATGGCAAAATCTTTAATTAAATCATTCAAAAACCTTTATTAATGCAATTGCAGACAGAAGTCAACCTAAAATATTGTCATTTAATTTTAAATAGACTTTATACAGGTTTTATACCAAATGTCTCTATAAGTAGCCTCTAAAATATACACAGAGTATACAAAACATTAAGAACACCTGCGTTTTCCATGACATAGACTGACCAGGTGAATCAAGGTGAAAGCTATCATCCCTCACTGATGCCACTTGTTAAATCCTTACAGAAGGATTTTTAAGCCTTGACACAATTGAGACATGGATGATTGAGGTGAACGGGCAAGACAAAAGATTTAAGTGCCTTTGAATAGGGTATGGTAGTATGTGACAGGTGTGTCAAGAACTGCAACGCTGCTGGGTTTTTCATGCTCAACAGTTTCCCGTGTGTATCACGAATGGTCCACCACCCAAAGGACATCCAGCCAACTTGACACAACTGTGGGAAGCATTGGAGTCAACATGGGCCAGCATCCCTGAGGAATGCTTTCGACACCTTGTGGAGTCCATGCCCCTACGAATTGAGGCTGTTCTGAGGGCAAAACGGGGGGAAGGGTGTGTGCAACTCAGTATTAGGAAGGTGTATAAATGTCTACATTTGTGTATTGTTGGAAAGCTGTCATGTTGTTATTATACAATGTCAGTGCATGTTGCATTTCAAACTGTTCTAAGTCCTATTGTCAACTGATTTCCACCAGTGTATGGCCGTGGATTGCATTGTTTGAATGGAATGTTGACATTGGCAGTTGATTAAAAATGTTTATCATTCCTCTAAAACTGTCTGGCTAGCCAGCTAACAAACATACAGTGCAGATAAATTCTTCAAATTCATTATTTTACACAATATCTTATCACAGAACTGGCAAACCATGATTGAACAACTCCCTAACTAAAATGGCTGACATTTATCCCATCATAAGAAGGTTCATGTCCATTCTAGTATTCTAATTCCTAATTCTATGGCAGTGACACTTTGACCTCTGCTGTCAGTCTGTCTGTCTGTCTGTCTGTCTGTCTATCTGTCTGACCACATAGGTCTAAACACATAGACACATAACCCCCTAACTGTAACAGTGGCCTTGCCAACCATGCAGGGACATATCAGTCAGTCAGACAACCACTAATGCCATTAATCACCTTGACCTGGTCTGTAGGATGAGGAGGCAAAATGCAAGACCTGTTAGTCATGCATAGGTAGGTTAGCACTTGTAATTCAATACAGTAATGGAAACATTCAATATTGTTACCAGGTTATATCACACTCTGACTTATGAGTCTGACCTTTGATTACTTGGAAGACCCCTTTGCAATCATAGGTGGGAATGTCCACATTTTATTTTTCAGTTTATTAAAAACAGTAAAGGCATTTGTGTGTGTTGGTTGTAGAACTACAGTAGTTTAATGTTAAAGTATAGTGAGAGGTCCTTACTATCTTAGATGAGGGGGGTTATAAAATGTTGCACATCACCATATTATTACCAGAGAAAGGATGTCATGTGTCTCAAGTTCTTGATCTGTATTTCTGTTAGTTCAGTTGGAACATCAGGAAATACTATCACTGATCAACCTAAAGTACTAGTTTGGAGAGTTCTATTGTACTGCATTATACTGTATTGTATTCCATTATAATATCAGGGGTATGAGTTGTGTAGTCAGTATCCAATGTAATGCCTAACATTTCATTAGAGAGTGAGGCTGTCAACTATGTTGTTTAATTAAACATTGAAATGTTAAATTAAAATAACATACAAATCCATAAAGTTCAAGGTGTTATTGTGTGTGTGTGTCCCTCACAGAAAAAACATATGAGAAATGTAACGTGAAATCACGTTTTCACATGTGTAGTTTCATGTCATCACATGTTGCTTCACATGTTGTCACGTTATCACATTAACTTCAAATAAGATCACGTTATCACATTAACTTAACATAAGATCACATGAAAACATGTGTTTCTGGAATACTTCACATATTCACTTGTTCAAATGAATGTGTTTTTTCTGAATTTGTGTGCTCGTGTGCATGTGTGTGCGTTTTTGTTTGTTTGTTTGTGTGAGTGAGCATGCCTGCATGTGTGTGTGCTTGCGTGTGCCGAGCATGCATAACTAATGTTCCCAGATTGCTCCTGCTTCTCCTCTGATGGTGTCCCTCCATCTCCCTCAAGGACCTGTAACATATCACCACACAAAGTTATTTATCCCTCCATCTCCCTCAAGGACCTGTAACATATCACCACTCAACATTTTTTTGTGCATACAGTCAAACAGTCCTAAGAATAAAACAGAGATATACTGTAAATAGAAACATTATACTATTGTATATGAGCATCAGTTCCATATAAGTGTAATACCCTGATAAACCATGTATTAGAAACATGTTGTTACTTTCATGTCCAAGCTTCAAAGAAAAACGTCAGTAATTTAAAGATCCAATGCAGCCGCTTTCATCTCAATATCAAATCATTTCTGGGTAACAGTTAAGTACCTACCTGTGATTGTTTTCAATAAAAAATAAACAAAAAGATTCTTTGCAAAGGGTAAAGCAAGAATTTTTCAAGCAAGAATGTTTCTAGGACTCTCTGGAAGTGGTCTGAATGGGGCGGGAGAAACTGAAAATGAGCTGTTATTGGCAGAGCTGTTCGGAACTCTTTCTTATTGGTCTATTAACACATTTTCGACATGGTGATGTCACCATGGAAGGCCAAACCTCCATCCCACCAAAACAGGCGGAAATTTCTATTGGTCTTTTCAAAACAGCTCTTAAACTAAAAGGGCATTATCATAAACTAAATGGGCCTATCGCGTGAACACAGGACTTTTGAGGCACAGGAAGGGGTGATGCTGCTCGAAGACATGAGGAGAACTGAGACGGACACTGTTGTTTTTGAATTTACAACTTTTCCATTTGAAGGGATTACGGATTGCATTTAGCAAAGAGACTGTTGCTTAATTTCACTTACCTCTTACACATCTACAGAAAGTCTTGCTTAATATCTACAGAATTTACCTGAACTCACCTGCTGCTGTGTGGAGAATTTCGGCAAGATAGCTTACCTTGTCAGATCAGGAGCTGTTTTGCTGCTTGCAAGGTCGAACAGTGTCAGTGAGTGAGTTTTAAGAGTACACTCCGTACCCGGGGGTTATATCTTTATTCCTATATTGTAATTGATTGTGTGGTATTTGTGTAACTGCAAATGTTTTATTTAAAACGTATTCACGTTAAATTGTTTTCTGTGTGTATTTGTATTTTCAATGAGTCATTCATTTTGTAGCGTCAGAAAACATTCTGAAAACAGTAATATAAGCCTTTATTTATTGATTAGTAATTTCCCTATCATCTTGTTTTTCCCCTAGCGAGTCAGAATCATAAAAGTTCATACACAGATGTCCTTTTCACCATTATTCCCTTGCTGTCTGTGGTGAGAGGGTTACATATAAGTATCAATAGCATCTTACCTGGGGTTGTGCCTGGCTTCAGTTGAGAATAGACTGAATCTGCCTCTGGTGGGGTTGTTGTTTCTGTAGGGAGTGAGGATCAAATATATAAATATTCAATATGTGGTCAGAGGTATGAGGTTCTGATAGAGGGAATATGGAGGGAGGGATGTCCAGTCTTACCTCTCTTCTTCTTGGCTTTGGTCTTCTTTTTGAGGTAAACCTCAGCATAGGTCACATCAACAGGTCCAGCTGCTGCTGACAATGGACATTTCCAGTCAACAAATGAAGGAATTAGCTTATTTCATTTAGTGACTAACTGCTAACTAGTAGAATGGATCTTACCTGTGGCTTTCCCCATCTTCACCTCAGAGTAGACTGGACTTTCTTTTGGATCAGCTGGCTTTTCTGAGGAGGAGGAAAAGGGGTAGAAGTTTTGTAGATTGTTTTATTTTTAAATATTGTAAATGTTTCAACAAAATTTTGATACACTGCACATTTGTAATTGACGTCACAGTTGATAGTCACCTTTCTTTTTCTTGCCCAACTTTTTTAGTTGAATCTGGGCGTATGTCACATGACTTGGTCCAGCAGCAGCATCTGAAACATACATGTGATACACTAATATCTCTACTTAGGGCTCTATTCAGTCTGTATTGATGAAGAGTTACAGATTGAGTGACAGAAATGTAAAGGTAATTTCTGATTGAGTCGAAATATACAGCATTTACCTTGAATGCTGTCTCCGCTAACGTGGGAACATTGCCTTTAAAATTTAAATCACACTGTAACGCTGAACTTCAACTTTACGGACTGAGTAGAGCCCTTAGTCTTAGTGTGTTAGTCATATTAAACACATGAAGAACAGCAGCAGTAACTCTATACTGTATTCATATTAAACACATGAAGAACAGCAGCAGTAACTCTATACTGTATTCATACAGTATTAAACACATGAAGAACAGCAGCAGTAACTCTATACTGTATTCATATTAAACACATGAAGAACAGCAGCAGTAACTCTATACTGCATTCATATTAAACACATGAAGAACAGCAGCAGTAACTCTATACTATATTCATATTGAACATAACATACAGTATACAGTACCATTATCATTGTTGTCTGAGGGATTGATCATATCATAGATATTACCACTACCTGTTGGTCAATGAAGAGAGAGACAGGTTAGTTAGGTTGGTTCTCCCTCAACTTGTCTAGGGACAGAGAGTACAGTAACATGTTGTTATATAAAGTGGATGTTGACGTGTCAGTGTATGAGGTTACAGAGAGAGGAGTGATAGAGGTCTGGGTTGAGAAACTGACCATGCTGCTGATGTGTATACAGAGCACCAGGAGCCCGTCCCTGGGTAGATCCTTGGTCCTGTTGGGGGTCCTGGTTGGTGCTCTGGGGCTGGGGGTGCCTAGAGGGAGAGATATGCTCATGAAGAACTAAGACGATATGTTACTGAATTAACATAGTTGAGAGACAGGTGTACTCACGAGAATATTCTGTTAAAACAGGAACCTGTAAAGAGAAATGCATACTATTATATCAGGTCATTGCTGTTTAGAACTATTGGAATTAGACATTTTTCTCCTAAACATGAACTAAAAAGTTTAATGATGAATAAAAAAATCTCACTTTTGGTGTTTTTGTATCGACACAGCAGGACCAGGAGCATGACCAGTAGAACACCAGCAACAGCCAGACCCACAACCACTCCTACTAGGACTGATGTAGAGGATCCAGGAGCTACGACTGGAGAGAGAACAGCACAACACCATCAGACTCTGAACAAAAATATGAATTCAACATGCAACAATTTCAATGATTTTGCTAAATTACAGTTCATGTAAGGAAATCAGTAAATTGAAAAAAAATTATAGTATTATGGATTTCACATGACTGGGCAGGGGCGCAGCCATGGGTGGGCCTGGGAGGGCATAGGCCCACCTACTGGGGAGCCTGGCCCAGTCAATCAGAAGGATTTTCCCCCTGAAAAGTGCTTTATTACAGAAATACTCCTCAGCACCCACCACAGCACTCAACACTAAAATAACTATCACACAGGTGCTGAAAAGTTAACTTGAGATCATAATCGTTTTCTCACCTCTCACTGTCATCCAGCTCTCTGGTGATTCTCCCTTGTCAGGGTATTTGCATTTGTAGAATCCTTCATCTGACTTGGATACTGCAGGGATGGTCATCTCTCCTGTGGTCTCATTCTTGATGAGTACTCCATCTTTGTAGAAATCAGCCTTGATGTTTGAGCTGGTTGTCCAGTATTTGCAGTGCAGAGTCACAGAATCTCCTTCAGTCACGGGATGAACAGGGCTCTCCAGGATCACATCACCAGCTGTTTAACATAATATATAAAGAATACTGTAAATCTGCATACTGGAGTCATCACCCTCAAAATATTATGATCTTGTATTTTATAAGAGATGCAATTCAGTTACAGAATTGAACATCATATCATACATTGAAATGTTGTTTTTTGTGTGTGAATGTCGTGCAATAGACATACCATCCACTGTGATGTTGACAGCATTACTGTACTCTCCTGATCCAGACTCACACCAGAACACTCCACTGTCCCCTGTGTATGTGTAGCTGATGGTACATGTGGACCCTGTTATTGATCCCCAGTTAGAGACACACCCTAACTCTACTCCTCTCTCTGTGTATCTCATCAGTCTCCATCCAGTAGAGTTCCNGAGGGTAACCCAGTTCTGTAGGGAACAGTTCTGTACCAGGAGAACCTCCAACCTGTAGACGTCTTGTCGACTTCACAGTTCAGAGTCACTGAGTCTCCAGGGTTCAGCCACTGAGGAGAGATACTCAGGACAGCCTTGGGTTTATCTGTCATGAAGGAAAAAGCAGTATTTAACCTTTTAATCTTAAACATATTCGAGGCACCAATCATGACACGTATAGGCTTAAATAGACTTACATGACACAGTCAGTTGTACAGCATCACTGGTTTCAGAGCGCTTGTTTCCCTTCACACCCTGACAGGTATATGAACCACTGTTAGACGTGTAGTAGACAGGACTGATTCTGTACTCTGGATTTGTATTAGAGTAGACTGACTTCCTGTCATTATGCCACTCATACTGCCAGTCAGAATCTCCCCCCCCCTGTAAGTCACATCTCATAGTAACAGTCTCTCCACTGAATATCTGGGTCCAGTTGGGTTGGAGGGTCAGAACAGCAACAGGTCTCTCTGCACAGACACAAATAGTGACTATGTTGCACACATCAGAATACAAATGACACTCATCAATACTCACAACAATAGAGCCTGAAGACATGAAAGGTATTCAGTAACATATGGACAACAAGTAGACTACATATTATTAGTCCATATAGGAACCCACTATCCTAAAAAGTATAAACTCACCAGTAAAGTTTATCTGGACTGGGTCACTGTACAGGGTGTAGTAGACTGGGTATCCTCTCCCAGCTCTGCACCAGTACTGTCCTCCATCAGAGACACTGACCCAGCTGAGTGTGTTGGAGTATCCAGAGGTTGTGGTTACTGGTGTAGAGTCTGGTCTGTGTCTGTACCAGTAAAACGTCCATCCAGAAGACTCTACAGTGCAGGTCAGTGTCACTCTGTCTCCTGTGAATATGTCTTCCTTGTCTGAAGTCAGTGTAGTCGACGGCTGATAATCTGTTGGTATTGCAATAGGATCGTTCGGGAAGATCCACTTTACTGACACACACAAACAAAAACAACAGCAGCAACAACAGCAGCAACAAGAACAGCAGCAACAACAGCAGCAACAACAACAGCAACAAAGTAACTCACCAGTCACAGTGAGGGTAATAGCACTACTTTGTTGTGAAGATGTGGGTCTGGATCTTCTCTGTGCCTGACACCAGTAGAGACCCTGGTCAGACTCAGTAACTCTACTGATGGTGAGGGTGTCTCCTGTTATAGTTTGTCTGACAGACTGGGATAATACATTATCATTCCTGTCTTTGTACCACTGATAGCTCCAGATACTGTCAGACCCTACTGAACACGTCAGAGTAACTGTCTCTCCAGGGAACACAGGGTTTGGCTCTACACTCAGTTCAGCGTGGGGCAGGGCTGTGAGAGAAGATTAATCAGATTATTTGAACATTTGATTAAAGTTAGTTCTAGGTGTACTTAATCAGTCTCAAGCTCACCAGTTGATCTGATGAGGACGGTTCCACTGAGTTGAGAATGCTGGGGCCGATATTTCCTGGTCCCCTCACACTGGTACTGACCATCCTGGTCGGAGAGAGAGATGGTGATGGTTTTACCATGTGTACTGGAACCTGGTTGGTTGTTTCTGGACCAGAGGTACGTCCAGTCTGTGTAGCCTGGTATGTCACACTGCAGAGTGACTGTCTCTCCAGAGTAGAGGAGACCCTGAGGAGAGATTCTCAATGTGGCACTGGGCAGAGCTGTGGAAACACAAACAAAATATATCCAATATTCACTGATTGTACAAAACTTTAGGAACTTTCCATGACAGACTGATCAGGTAAATCCATCCATGTCACCTGTTAAATCCACTTCAATCAGTGTAGATGAAGGGGAGAAGACAAGTTAAAGAAGGATTGTTAAGCCTTCAGACAATAGAGACATGGATTGTTTATGTGTGCCATTCAGAGGGTGAATGGGCAAGACAAAAGATTTGATGCCTTTGAATGGGGTATGGTAGTAGGTGCCAGGTGCACCGGTTTGTGCCAAGAACTTCAACGCTCCTGAGATTTTCACACTCAACAGATTCACATGTGTATCAAGAATGGTCCACCACTCTAAGGACATCCAGCCAACTTGACACACCTGTGGGAAGCATTGGAATCAACATGGGACAGTATCCCTGTGGAACGCTTTTGACACCTTATAAAGTCCATGCCGGATTAAATGAGACTCTTTCAACTCAGATGTTTAGATGATTAGTTAGACTTACCAGATACAGTCAGTTGTACAGCATCACTGGTTTCAGAGCTCTTGAGTCCCTTCACACCCTGACAGGTATATGAACCACTGTTAGACGTGTAGACAGGACTGATTCTGTACTCTGGATTTGTATTAGAGTAGACTGACTTCCTGTTGTTATGCCACTCATACCGCCAGTCAGATTCTCCTCCTCCCTGTATGTCACATCTCATAGTGACAGTCTCTCCACTGAATATCTGGGTCCAGTTGGGTTGGAGGGTCAGAACAGCAACAGGTCTCTCTGCACAGACACAACACAGACAACTAACTGAATAAACAGTTGCATGGAAGGTGTTCTTAATGTTTTGTTCACTCAGTGTATATTGTGCAACTAAATACTTCCAGCTCTTACCACATTCTTCACATTCTCTCTCAGACACAAACATCCATGGATAAAAATTTAAATAAAAAAGAGCTTCAGTATAACAATACATCCACTACTTGAATATTGAAATACTGTAGGCCAGCATATTCAGTGGGGCTCCAGTCCACAAAGTAATACTTAAAAAAAATGTTTTATTTAACTAGGCAAATACTCATCTACAATTACAGCCTAGGAACAGTGGGTTAACTGCCTTGTTCAGGGGCAGAACGACAGATTTTTACCATGTCAGCTCGGGATTTCGATCTAGCAACCTTTCGGTTACTGGCCCAACGTTCTAACCACAAGGCTACCTTCCGCCTAGTACGTATGCTAGTATTACAGTAAATGGTTGAAATGACTGAATAGCATCTCACCATCAACTCATGTGCAAAGTCATTCACTAATATTAAAGGAGAAGTTTTCTTTTTTACAAGCAGATTTGTTTTATTTATGTAAATGCCATGTTATAGAATGGTCCAGACATCTTTTTTTGTGATTTCACATGTTTTTGAGAAACTTACCCCAAACAGCAAATCATTTCCTCATCCTAGTGGGGGCCACATGAAATTGCATGAAATTGTGTCATACCGAACATTATCCGCAATGTTATATTCGATTTTGCACAACTCAAGGCGTTTTCCCTATCCAACTGTTCCATTCTCCATGTAGCCTACTGCTACATGTAACTGTCAAAATAAAGGAAACACCAACATAAAGTGTCTTAATAGGGCGTTGGGGCACCACGAGCCAGAACAGCTTCAATGCGCCTTGGCACAGATTCTACAAGTGTCTGCAACTTCCTGTGTGGAAGCACCCCATGCTTTCAATATACTTGCTACTGTTATTATTCACTGTCTTTTTACTGTTGTTTTTTTATTTCCTTAATTATCTATTGTTCACCTAATACCTATTTTTTACTTAAAAGTTGCACTGTTGGTTAGGGCCTGTAAGTAAGCATTTCATTGTAAGGTCTACACCTGTTGTATTCGGCGCACGTGACTTGATTTGACTATGTATCCCAAATTTTTTGAAATGTTTCCTTTATTTTTTATTTTTTTCTATTTTGGCAGTTACCTGTAGACTGGACCCTTCTATAACATGCCATTTGTTTGTAAAAAAAAATTAAACTTTTCCTAATGAAAGATCTGATTAGCTCTTTCATTCATATCGTCATGACAGGAAAGTCAGATCATGAGATCTTTCATTCCTATCAGTACCTTCATGCTCCATGAGTTTATGGTGAGATGCTGTCAGACTGGTGAGATTTTGGAACACTTCACATGTGATGATATTTCACATGAAGGTTCACATGTGGATTTTCACACCTGATTACATAACTTTTTTCATGAATTTTCACGTGACAAAATAGCCACCTTTTTTCAACTTAAAGGAAAGGTTCACTCATTTTGAATGTTAAATTGTTTTTGTGCATCTCTAAATTATGTTTTATCGATTCCCTGGGTCATTTCATGTTGTCAAGTGTTTCTGAGTTGTTGGAGTTCAAAGAGATAGAAATACGGCTGGTATGACGTATCATACCGGCTCCACTACAGGTTTTAGTCTACCTGCATAAACACAACCATCATAACACAATTACCTATCAGTCAAATAAAACATGTACATAAACTATGTTTCATACCTCTTTACAGATCATACATTCACAACTGAATCACCTTTTCTTGTAACATTAATGAACGTGAGGAAGGAAAAGCAGAGACAAAGATGATGAAACATAAAGAGATGGAGGTTTGATCAAATAAATGAATATCTACCATCATCTTCACCACAGTGTCCACAGTAGATGAGGATACTCAGCACTTCAACAAAGACAAAGAAAGTCATTACAGTACAGAAGTAATACAGAAGTGTATACTACTATAGTAATAGAGTAGTAATATTAACATTAGTGCATTGTGCTCATAGACAAACACACAAACACTAATACAACGTCAGTACTTACAGAGCAGTACACAGAGCAATGTGTTGCCCATTCTGTCCCACTGACAAGTGACTTTCTCTAAACTACAGTTCTTCTGACAACCCCCTCTACTTCTTATATGATGACAGTCTGTTTAGATCACACCTCTTCACCTTCACAGAAAAATATAGAGAGAAAATGATTAAGACATTTACAGAATCTGAGAGATAAAAGCTGTTATTGGCGTGTTTATTTTCTGACCAACTTCTTCTTATGTTTGGCTACATGACCTCACACTTGTTCCTTCCTCTTAATTGGAGGAAAGGAGGATGGAACGAGAAAAGAGATCTGACATGAGATCAGTTTGGTATCAGAATGTGCAGATGTTAGTTCCATTTTTACACCCACCATGCACAGATAGATGCCTCCCCTCAAACCTTTGCTATGGTGACTACTGGTATCCCAGCTAGCCTCAGCTTCAGCTATCCCCTCCATACACACATACACTATTTCTATAGGAGGAGCATGTGTCAAAACCACAGCCAGCTAGCTAACTCTTCTCAGGGGTTTGGTGGTTGACTTGTTCATTAGTCAGATGGTTCTGAGGGATAAGTTGAGTTAGATACTGTCTACATAGATATGTCTTTGTTATTGTGTTGTTTATGGTTGTGTTTCAATTTGTTAATTTATGTAATGTGTGTCAGTGTGTCAATTGTTAATTTACTGTGAACGTGTGTGTGTGTGTGTGTACATGTGTGTAGTTTTCTGTTGAATATAGCACAGAATACATTATTGTATCCTTTTTTTGTGTGTGTGTGTTAAAATAAAGATATGTGTGCCTAATTTGCATAAATACACCAGGTCTATTAGCAAATATGAATAAAATAACATAAAGGGGAGGAACATGGCTGCAACTACTAAACACTTGCTCTGTCTACCCTACCTGGACTCATCTGCGTTGTCTGCACTGCCTCTTTAATTATTGTTGTTGTCATGTTCTCTTGCATAATTCAACAAGAGTGACAATAGCAGGATACCCTCAGACAAAAATCAACACTCTTGGCTCTAGATTGAATCTATCTAAACAAACTTTACATTGTTTGCGAGGTCAGACATACTATCACTATAATGTTAAGCTGGGAACAGTCCTGTACCAGGAGAACCTCCAGCCTGTAGACGTCCTGTCAACTTCACAGCTCAGAGTCACTGAGTCTCCAGGGTTCAGCCACTGAGGAGATATACTCAGGACAGGTTGTGGCTGAGCTGTGATTAGGCAGAGGACTGGTTAAAAACTTTCAATCTAAGAAATGATTCTACTTGCCCATGGAAATGTTTACATGATTAGAGACTTACCAGACAAAGTCAGTTGTACAGCATCACTGGTATTGGAGAGCTTGTTTCCCTTTACACCCTCACAGGTATATGATCCACTGTTAGACATGTAGACAGGACTGATTCTGTACACAGGCTTTGTGTTAAAGGGGATCACTAACTGACTATTCTTAAACCATCTGTAGTTCCAGTCAGAGTCTCCTCCCACATGTATGTCACTCACTGTAACTTTGGAAAGAGCTGTGAGAGAAGAGCATCAAATTAATCAGATTTGAACATTATTTGATACACATCACTAATAATAAAAATTGGATGTAATACATGTATCACTAGCTACTTTATATAATGTTTACATATCCTACATTACTCATCTCATATGCATATACTGTACTCTATACCATCTACTGCATCTTGCCTATGCCGTTCGGCCATCGCTCATCCATATATTTGTATGTACATACTCGTATTCATTCCTTTACACTTGTGTGTATAAGGTAGTTGTTGTGAATTTGTTAGATTACTTGTTAGATACTACTGCATGGTCGGAACTAGAAGCACAAGCATTTCGCTACGCTCGCATTAACATCTGCTAACCATGTGTATGTGACCAATACAATTTGATTTGATTTGATCATGTGAATACATTTCCAACGATTTAGCTGTTGTAGAGTTTTGATAAAAGTACATTTTAGTTGTACATACAGTTGCAACCAAGTTTATTATCCCTATTTCTTCTATAATAAGTTGATATTTACTGTCAGTATAGCTGGGCAGGGCTGAGAAAACATAGACACATGCTATACACTACTTAAACTGGATACAAGTAGCTATTTCATATTACTCTTTAAAGAAAAGTTCTCTCAGAATTTGTCATGTTCAGTTAGTGAACCATTTGTGTGGTTGTATCGGGTTAGAGTGATGAAATGCAGAAAAATACATTCTGATTATTTACTCACCTTGAGTGTTCCACAGATGAATAATGCACAAAGCACTTAAACACAGAGAGATGGAAAGGGAGAACGAGAGAGAAAAAGAGAAATAGAGAGAGCAACAAAAAGAGAAATAGAGAGAGCGAGAAAGAGAGAGAGAGAGTTAAAGATGTAGAAAAACACAGCGAACTGACTAAATTACATTGAGATACTAAGAACAGGAATTGAGCTAGAAGACCAAAACTATAGAATTTTATTGGATCTAAAAATACATTTGGTAAAAAATTACACAATGTAAATAGATTTGTAACGTTTCTCAGGCTCATGCAACAACCAAATTAGAAGCTGCAGTGACCAACAACTCCATTCCTCTGTAAACACAGTGTAACCAAACAATTCCATATTTATTGTGCATGGTTGACATACTTCATATTCTATAAATGAAACAATTTCTCGTCTAATAAAGGAAATGTGTTCCATTCTGAGCCGCTGGTAAATGACTGAAGACACCAGTGTTTCATCTGGACCGGACCCTTACAGTTCCTGTGGCTGTGACACAAATGGGTCTTTGTCAGAATTAGAACGTTACAGATCCTTAAAGAGAAACAGAAAAAATGTGCATCTAATGTCATGTTTATCTTGACTCAACTTCCTCTTTCTGTAAAAGGAGTAGACACAGCAACACTGTGGTCTTATTGTTGGTGGAAGAGAGAACTAACAAAACTAAAGTAATGATCTGAGGAAGGAGCATTGATGATAAAAATTATATTTGTGCAAAAGGCAACATTGCATTGACCATACCCGGTCATGTTTACATTTTCAGTAGAATCTTTAATGTCACTAGGAGAGGTGGAGAGGTGTCAAAGGGTTGACTTCATGGTTTAGGAGCTATTTACAAGTTAGCTGTGTGTGAAGATTCTTGCATTACAAGGCAGGTCTGTCAGCTGTTCAGAGGAATAACACAGGAAGTTAGTTAGCAGACTGCAGTGGAGGCTCCTCAGAGGAGGAAGGGGAGGACAATCCTCAGTGAATATCAGAAAAATACATATTTTAAAACATTTAAAAAGTGATCCTTTTTAGATAAAACTATACTAAATATTATCACATCACCAAATAATTGTTTAAAACACACTGTTTTGCAATGAAGGTCTACAGTAGCCTCAACAGCACTCTTCAATACAATACAATACAATACAACACCTAGGGGGCTCATGGTTCTCACCCCATTCCATAGACTTACAAAGTAATTATGACAACTTCTGGAGGACGTTCTCCAACCTATCAGAGTCCTTGAAACATGAACTGGCATGTTGTCCACCCAATCAAAGGCTCAGAGAACTAATCTAGTACTGATAGCATAAGCTACAGCTAGCTAGCACTGCAGTGCATAAAATGTGGTGAGTAGTTAACTCAAAGAGAGAGAAAGACAATAGTTGAACAGTTTTGAACAAATTAATTTATTCCAATATTAAGGAGAAGCAAGAGCGAGAGAGAGAAATTTAGTTTAAAAAAAATGCACGTTCAGGTTCACTTAGCTAGCAAATGCAGCTAGGTAGTTTAGCCTACTGAAACACCCTGCTCAAACAGAGAGATGCTATGTTAGCTAGCTGGCTATGACTATCCAACACAAATCAAATCAAATCTGGAACCCTTCCAAGTCAAGATAAGCTTTTGGTTTTACAAATTTATCCCTCATTTTAATCGGCACAGACCGCCACTGTCAGTGATAGATTAAATGTAAACGAGAAATGAATATGACAAGTGGACTACAGTATACTGTATGCTAAAATAACATTGACATTCGTCTCTCTGATAAACACAGAAAGCCCCACACACCTTTAGTGTATAGGCCTACGCATCAGCCCAACATCTAGGTTTTGACAGGTTTTGACTTCTACAACCATTTCTATATTTGTCTCTCTCTGACAACAGTAGAACAAGACAGCTTCACACACACCACCCTCCTTCACAAACCCTCACTGCTAGAGAGGAAGAGATCAAACCAGAACCACTCAACTCCTCTCTGTTTGAGCAGGGTATGACAAACCAGTGTAAAGTTTCTCAGCCTTTGTGCACAGCATTTTATGTCTTGAGAGGCATACACACAAATAACTGACTTAAGTGGTCCAACCTTTGTTTTGAATGGTAAAAAAGGTTACAATCATATGTAGAATAGGGACCTGGTAGCAGTTGTAAGGGCAACAATGTTGCCGGAAGCAAGGCAGGTTGAATTTCTCAAAGTGTAAATGTATTAACAGTTCTTGTTGATCCAACAGTGAAGGCGCCATATAATAGACCTACAATATATCAGCCTAGATTGACTAAATATACACAGGCCACAGCCCAAAAGGAATAGCCTCTGTATCAGGCTTAACCTGTCCTATCTCTAGGTAGAGGGCAAGACTGAGAGAAACCAAATCTAATCCGTCTCACAGGACCTCAAACAGGTACATAATGCATTTGGCCCCACCCAGGACCCGACCAATACACAATTGGCAAGTACAACCACTAAACTGGTTTTAAATGTAAATGGCCATTTTCACATCCCTAAATCAGAATGAATCATACTATTTCATCACAGTACATGAAGTGAACAATGGTTAAAAAAATGTAACAGTACTGACTCCCAAACGTGGCGCGCAGGCCACGGACTGTATGTCTATGCACACTGAGGCACACGCTCCCATTTCCCACAGACATGACAGACACTGACAGACATGGAGCAGAGATGCACAAGTTACAAATAAAGGAAACATTACACTACGGAAATAAACTAAATGTAGCGAGTGTTCAAGTCCACCTGAACATCGTATCCACTTGGAGGATTGCAAATGTGCAAATTACTGCATTTAAATATTAAAGTTAAATGCACCAAAAACATCACCAAACATTTCCTTGACACATGATTGGACTTGTGCACGGTAAAAACTACTGGTAAAATTGGAAAAGAACAACAATATATTTGGAGAATATACTAAATTCATTCATTACTAAATACATGGGGAAAACATGAACGCGCCAAACTATTTATAAGGGTATTAAATATGTGCGTTCTATCCTTGAGCGGCTGAGCACACGAGGTGACCGTTTTGGAGAGCCTGGCGTGCCCAAAGTAAAATGCCTCCCATTCAGGCCCAGAAAATAGGATATGCACATATTTAGTACCATTGGATAGGAAACACTCTGAATTTTGTAAAACTGTTAACCATTTGTCTGTGAGTAAAACAGAACGGATATGGCAGGCAAAACCCCGAGGAATTTCTGTCCTGGAGAAAGTGGTTTTCACAGAGTGCCTCATTTGGAACCCCTCCCTCATGAAAATGCCCATATAAGGGCATATGAATGCAGTACCTATCGCTTCCTCTGGATGTCAACAGTCTCGAGAAAGTGTTTTGATTCTGTTCAGATGCTTTAGAGCAGAGAAGAAGAGGGAATAAGGAAGTGCCTCTTTGGAACNGATTATAACGCGCGAACCAAATGGAGATTTATGGATAAAATACATGACTTTTTCTAACAAAAGAACCATGGATTGTCTTCGTTGGACACTTAGGAAGACCTCAGCAGAAGTTCTTCAACAGGTAATTGATTTGTTTTGCTGTGAAATGTCTTATGTGTGTGCCAAGCTGGCTAATGAATTCATGGCTATGGGAAAAGTATGTGAGGTGATACCCTCAAACAATCAAATGTTGTGCTTTCGCCGTAAAGCCTTTTTGAAATCTGACAACGCTGTGATATTGCCAAGAAACAGAGCTTTTGATGAGTATGGAACACTTGTATATTGGTGGATGTTTAATAATTCAACTTTTGGATTTTGAATTTGGCGCCTCACATGTCACCGGGTAGTGTCGGGAGTGGGGCGCTAGCGCCCCAGCAATCCCCAAGAGGCTACGTGGTGGCTCTCCCATAGGCTCCAATGTGATAGCAGCTGGGTTTGGTCTGCATAGTTCATTGACAGACTGTATATGAAGCAGAAAAAAGGAGCGAGTGAGGTGTCCCGCTTCCTCTTCCATCTCTGCCACTACCACTGTTATTGACATAAATATTGTGAATAATGGCACTGATGAGACACCTAGTGGAATGTATTGAATGTGGACAACTGATGACAGTATCTATTCAGTAAGATGGTTCTGGAGCTCAACATGTCTTCTCCATGCAACACATTACAGAGATCTGTTACAGTATCTGACAACAATACCATGACATTAATGCAGTGACACACATCTCTCTTTTTGTTGAGTCATGCTAGAACAGTGGGGTATAGTGCTATATGTCAATTGTGAGCCACGGTGATACAGTAGTAGTAGTAGTAGTAGTAGTAGTAGTAGTAGTAGTAGTAGTAGTAGTAGTAGTAGTAGTAGTAATTGAGGATTTCATACAAATTGGTATGTGTTAGGTCATTTTAAAAGCATGTCATAGGATCAAAGGACTAATACCTCATGTGAATACACCTCACCACATCATTTACCTGCCTTGGCTAACAAGCAACAGAGACAGCATGTAAATATGAGAATAGTGTCACTGTCACTGGATATACAAATAGATTCACAGAAAACAATAGTTGATTCCACAGCTGTCAGTATCAGGCTCCAAGAGAGCCGACAAAAATAGTGACATTGAAAGGTTCTGTCATTAAGAAATGTATAATTATTAGAAATGATTTGATGATATATGATGTTATATACAGTATTATATTAGGATTACGGAAATAATGTATTATCTGCTGGCTCTCTTTAACCATCTATCATGAATGATACTGAGAGTATTTTATAAGCACCCAAAGTCCCTGTGTTGTCCTGTGTAAGATGATGGACACACACAGTAATTACAGCTAGAATTCTACCTACAGTACATTCTACAGGCCATGTTTGAATGAGCATGACATGCCAATTGTCTTGGTACTGCCTTTAGAGATGGTATCAGTATGACTGCAGTACATTGACAGGGTTGCTAAATTACCACATATGCAAAAGAAGTTATAGTGTACCACATCAAATTAAGCCCAGGGGAAAATTGGAACTGAATATGAGTTCTGTATTGCACCTCACCACTTCTCTTTCTCAGCATTCTCCTGAGATGTGTGTGTGTGCAAGGTGCAATCCTTAATTTGAGCTGCATCCTGCCGGAACAGGATCCGGTTCCTCTCATGGCATAAATTTTTTTTCTTCACTTTTTGCAGTGTAAAAATTCAAATAAAAGCGATCAACGTGAATCCCCTCCCCCCACACTACAGTAGTGTTGCTTGCCCAAAGCATGTTTGAATATTGTGTATGCTATCATTGTATATCAGGAAGTGTATATTAGGGAATACATGTTTTTTTCTTGAACAGGAAAAAGTCCTGGCCCTAAGGGCAACTTAGTCTTATGGGCATGGCGAAGTGCGTTGGAAAGTAATTTTGTACTTCTCATTTTTTGTTTGCCAAACAAAAAAATAAACACAACATGTAAAGTGTGGGTCCCATGTTACATGATATGAAATAAAAGATCCCAGAAATGTTCCATGTGCACAAAAAACGTATTTCTTTCAAATGTTTTACACTAATTTGTTTAAATCCCTTTTTCATTTGCAAAGAAAATCCATCCACCTGGCAAGTGTGGCATATCAAGAAGCTGATTATTACACAGGTGCACCTTGTGTTGGGGACAATAAAATGCCACTTTAAAATGTTTAGTTTTGTCACACTGTGCCACAGATGTATCAAGTTCTGAGGGAGTGTGCAATTGGCATGCTGACTGCAGGAATGTCCACCAGAGCTGTTGCCTTCCAACAGGAAAATGACCCTAAGCACACAGCCAAGACAACGCAGGAGTGGCTTCGGGCCAAATCTCTGAATGTTCTTGAGTGGCCCAGCCAGAGCCCCGACATGAACCCGATCGAATATCTCTGGAGAGTCCTGAAAATAGCTTTGCAGCAACGCTCCCCATCCAACCTGACAGAGCTTGAGAGGATCTGCAGAGAAGAATGGGAGAAACTCCCCAAATACAGGTGGACCAAGCTTTTAGCATCATACCCAAGAAGACTTATGTCACAGACCCTCAAAGTTCCAAAATGGGGTAAAGATGGCAGCCATATTGTTCAGGGAGAAATCCAAACCAGTCTAATTGGAATGAATGTCAGAATAGGCAGAATCCTGATTTTACTTTTGCAGGAATATAAAAGTAAGGCATGTAATATATCAGAAATTGTGAAATTGAATTATTGTCAACCTAAATAATTTTCAAATAATTATAAATACACTTTATATGGGTTTTATACCAATTGTCTGTATTAATATCATCTAAAATATACACAGAGTATACAAAACATTAAGAACACCTGCTCTTTCTATGACGTAGATTGACCAGGTGAATCCAAGTGAAAGCTATGATCCCTCACTGAAGTCATTTGTTAAATCCACTTCAATCAGTGAAGATGAAGGGTTGGAGACAGGTTAAATAAGGATGTTTAAGCCAATTTGACACAACTGTGGGAAGCATTGGTCAACATGGGCCAGCAACCCAGAGGAATGCTTCCAACACTTTGTGGAGTCCACGTTCCGATGAATTGAGGCTGTTCTGAGAGAAAAAGGGGTGAAGGGGGGTGCAACTCAACGTCAGGAAGGTGTTCCTAATGTTTAGTATACTCAGTATATGTGAACAGACTATAAATGTCTACATTTGTGTATTGTTGGATAGCTTTTCTAAGTCCTATTGTCAACTGATTTCAACCAGTGTATGGTTTGAATGGAATGTTGACATATTGGCAGTTGATTAAAAATGTTTATCATTCTTCCAAAACAAACATACAGTGCAGATAAATTCTTCAAATTCATTATTTTACACAATATCTTATCACAGAACTGGCAAACCATCATTGAGCAACTCCCTAAGTAAAATGGCTGACTTTTATCCCATCATAAGAGGTTCATGTCCATTTTAGTATTCTAATCCCTAACTATATGGCAGTGACACTATGACCTCTGCTGTCTGTCTGTCTGTCTGTCTGTCTGTCTGTCTGTCTGTCTGTCTGTCTGTCTGTCTGTCTGTCTGTCTGTCTGTCTGTCTGTCTGTCTGTCTGTCTGTCTGTCTGTCTGTCTGTCTGTCTGTCTGTCCACATAGGTCTAAACACATAGACGCATAACCACCCTAACTGGAACAGTGGCCTGGCCAACCATGCAGGGAAATCTGACAAGAACTAATGTCATTGATCACCTTGACCTTGACTGTAGGATTAGGAGGCAATATGCAATAAATGTTAGTGTTGCATACTGTACTTAGACTACCAATTCAACACAGTAATGGAAAGATTCAATATTGTTACCAGGTTATATAACATTCTGACTTATGAGTCTGACCTCTGTTTACTTGGAAGACCCCTTTGCAATCATAGGTGTGAATGTTCACATTTCATTTTTTCATTTATTAAAAACAGTGAAGGCATTTGTGTGTGTTGGTTGTAGAACTACAGTAGTTTAATGTTAAAGTATAGTGAGAGGTCCTTACTATCTTAGATGAGGCGGGTTATAAAATGTTGCACATCACTATATTATTACCAGAGAAAGGATGTCATGTGTCTCAAGTTCTTGATCTGTATTTCTGTTAGTATTTCCTGATGTTACAACTGAACTATAACTGATCAACATAAAGTAGTAGTTTGGAAAGTTCTATTGTATTATATTATACTATATCATCAGGGGTATTCTTTGTGTATTAAAATCACTACCCAATGTAATGTCTGACATTTAATTATAGAGTTTTGCTGTCAACAATGTTGTTTAAACACTGAAATGTTGCCATCCTAACACTTTTCCTGTAATGTTGAGGAACCCAAGAACTCTATTATGCTGAAACGAGGGCTGACCAAAGTAGGTCCTATCCTTATGGAACCTACCCTATTCCAGATATTTATGACTGGTCGTTTATACAATGGGCTTACAGAATTAAACTTAGGCTCTCCAGGTCCGTATCCCATAATTAGTTCAGCCTACGATTCTCATCTCCCCAAGATGTCAAAATGAGTTGAAACAGATATGGGAACTAGCCTACCTTGTTTGTTGCCAGCTCTGCTCCACTGATCTGGACTCTTTGGTTTGACTACAAATCTTGGTAAACTCCTGGCAAGCTCGCCATCTGTTAGGTTCTTATTTTTCAGAGTAAATAACTCACAGACACTAGAGAAGCTTCATCTCTAGAAGACAGACTGCGTCTCCTTCCTGAGCGGTATGACGGCTGCGTGGTCCCATGGTGTTTATACTTGCGTACTATTGTTTGTACAGATGAACGTGGTACCTTCAGGCATTTAGAAATTGCTCCCAAGGATGAACCAGACTTGTGGAGGTCTACATTTATTTTTCTGAGGTCTTGGCTGATTCATTTTGCTTTTGCCATGATGTCAAGCAAAGAGGCACTGAGTTTGAAGGTAAGCATTGAAATACATTCACAGGTACACCTCTAATTGACTCAAATGATGTCAATTAGCCTATCATATGTTTCTAAAGCCATGAGATCATTTTCTGGAATTTTCCAAGCTGTTTAAAGGCACAGTCAACTTAGTGTAAGTAAACTTCTGACCCACTGGAATTGTGATACAGTGAATTATAAGGGAAATAATCTGTCTGTTAACAAGTGTTGGAAAAATTACTTGTGTCATGCATAAAGTAGATGTCCTAACCGACATGCCTGTAAATTGTAAATTGTTAGGTTCTTATTTTTCAGAGTAAATAACTCATGGACACTAGAGAAGCTTTAACCTCTCAGGGATCACTGCACAACTTGACCGTTTTGGAGAGCCTGGCGTGCCCAAAGTAAAATGCCTCCCATTCAGGCCCAGAAAATAGGATATGCACATATTTGGTACCATTGGATAGGAAACACTCTGAATTTTGTAAAACTGTTAACCATTTGTCTGTGAGTAAAACAGAATGGATATGGCAGGCAAAACCCCGAGGAATTTCTGTCCCGGAGAAAGTGGTTTTCACAGAGTGCCTCATTTGGAACCCCTCCCTCATGAAAATGCCCATAAAAGGGCATATGAATGCAGTACCGATCGCTTCNAGTCACGTTTCAATAGAGTAGTGGACGCTGTAGTTTCTGATTATAACGCGCGAACCAAATGGAGATTTATGGATATAATACATGACTTTTTTTTAACAAAAGAACCATGGATTGTCTTCGTTGGACACTTAGGATGACCTCAGCAGAAGTTCTTCAACAGGTAATTGATTTGTTTTCGCTGTGAAATGTGTTATGTGTGTGCCACGCTGGCTAATGAATTCATGGCTATGTGAAAAGTATGTGAGGTGCTGCCCTCAAACAATCAAATGTAGTGCTTTCGCCGTAAAGCCTTTTTGAAATCTGACAACGTTGTGATATTGCCAAGAAACAGAGCTTTTGATGAGTATGAAACACTTGTATATTGGTGGATGTTTAATAATTCAACTTTGGGATTTTGAATTTGGCGCCTGACATTTCACCTGGTAGTGTCGGGAGTGGGGCGCTAGCGCCCCAATGATCCCTGAGAGGTTAACCAAGTTTAACTCTTCCCAAAGGTTCTGTACAACTGTAATTCAGACAACTCGACATTTCTCCCATCCAGAAATATATATCCCACTTAAGACACTCCTTCTCTCCAATCCTTACATCTTATGGTTCAACAAGAAAAGAGTAACAAGATACCAAACCCGTATTACTCCCTTTAGGGGACCTGTCCTCACCTCCTGACCTCAACCCCTCCTTCACCTAATCCACAGATGTCCATCTGTCTCCCCTGTATCAACACGTTGCTCTCCTCTTGTCCACCCAACACATTCCACAGCTATCTGTCTTTCTACAGACACCCAGTCTTTTTCACTCCTTAATATACTATGCGTCTGATCTATCATGTCTTTAATATCTCAATGTTCAAAATGTCGAATCCAACAAAATACAGTATATAGCTTTAATGAAACAATCTCTAGTAAGCTGGTGTTTTGAGGGTGGACTTACTGTATTATTCAACCTGGCCTGAGAGCATTTCATATTATTATGTACGTAAATCCGAAACACTCCATTCAGTATAATATGTTATGTTTCGTATGGTATGTATTACATTTGTGGATGTCCATCACCCATTTTGTATGATATGTTACGAATTACAATTTGTATTATATTTTACGAATTTGCAAAATGTATGATATGTTACGAATTCTAGCTAGTTGGCGAACGTTATCTAGCTCGCTATTGTTAGCAAGGCTAGGGGTTAGGGTTAAGTTTAGGAGTTAGGTTAAAGGGTTAAGGTTAGCTAAAAGTGTTAAGGTTAGGTGAAGGGTATGCTAAAAGGGTTAAGGTTAGGGGAAGGATTAGCTAACATGCTAAGTTGTTATAAAGTAAATACAAATTTGTAGTTGAAAAGTTTCTAATTAGAAAATGTTGTCTATGATGAAATTCAAACTTTTTGATGAGATTCGCAACCTTTTGGTACCTAAACTTGTGTCCATGATGAGATTTGAACTTGCAACCTTTAGGTTGCTAGACATTCATGTTATATGCCTACCAATCGACGCCAACCAGCCACCCTACTTTCGTGTTACATGCCTACCGATCCACCCCGACCAGCCACCATACTTTCGTTTTTGCCTTAAGTAACCATCTGTCTTATGTAACCATACCAAACGTAACATATCATACTGAATGGAATTTCTAAGATTTACGGGCAGAATAATACGAAATGCTCTGAGACTAGGCTGTATTATTTGGTATTAATAAACTGGTCATTTGTTAACAACTTTGTATCCAAGCTGCGCTAGAATGCGAGGAAGGCTCATGTTCATGCAGGTTCAGGTAGGCTAAGACAGTTGTATATTCACACAAAAATATTGATTAATATGCTGTTGCATCGGAAATATATTTTACGATCTGCAATGTTTGAATTTCCAACTTGAAATACTGAACAAGTAGGATAATTACATTATTGCCGCTAGCCAGCAGACAGACACCTCATATAGCTTAGTGAAGCGTTAGGCTTGACGACTAAATAAGCCTACCAATACAATTTTATCCATTAGGTAAAGAAAAGCTATAGAATAGCTTAGCCATACTCATTGACAGCCTAACCTATATTTTAATATACGCTTGATGAATTTATGAGGCATTGCAAGACAAGACATTGCGAGATACTGATTGCCAAGATAGCCTATGCGCCTGGTTCTGACTGTCTGTCTGCCTGCCCCTCCTCTCTCTTCCTCGCTGGCTCGCCTGCTCTTTCTCAATCTCTTCTCTATGAAAGATGTGTGTGTTCAGTCTTCAGTCATTTGTGTGTAGAATAGCCTACTAACTGATTGCCCCTACTTTAGCTAACTTGCGAGACATTGCAAGCCAAGAAATGGTGAAATAAAGCATTGCGAGATACAGCTTCTGATTACTGGATGCACGGTTCTGACTCTGCCTGGTAGATGTGAGAGTTTGTGTTCTCTGAAGTAGCCTATGGCAACTACTCAGTCTCATCCTTTGCACAAATACTGAATCTTAGAAGTCAATTCCTAGTGGAATTGAAGCTTGACACCCATAAATGGAAGTCGACACCGGGAGTCAACGGGCAACGAGTCGAGGAATCAATTATTTTAGAGTCGACTCTCCACCACTAGCACAGGATGCCCACCCGATAAAGATGATTCTACTGCGCCATTCGGTGACTCGACAACTAGCGTTTAAGATTGACTCGTGAACACGCATATCGAGTGATCGAGTGCTCAAAGTGTTGGGTTAGAGATTCTTATCATCTTTTCATCCCTTTTAAATTAACTCTGCTCCTGGAGATGGTTTGTTTCAGTTCGGAAAGCAGAGGAATATAGAAGATGAAATAGAAAATGTGATGTGTGTTGCAGGTCTTATAGTGGAACAGCCCAGCATTCTCCTCCCACCTCACCACTCCAGTACTGTACCCCCCCTCTCACCAAGTCAGCTGATTTCAGAGAAGAGAGATCATTTCTTCAGCAGAGGGTACCGCATACGTGGCAGGATTCCAAACAAATAAAGGAGATTTCTTCAGTAGAGGCAGTTGGAGACAAATTCTCTATTCTTTATTTGTGCTATTTTAATTGTTTTGGGCCATTTAGAATATATCATCATGCCATATTGCTATTTATATTATGAAAGTGAGGAATTATGAAATTAACTTGAATTAATTGTGTTTGTGTCTCAGCTAGTCACACACACCTTTTTCTCCCAGGGACCCTTTCCTTATGCCATATAGGGGGTTGGTAATATGGGCAAACTAGGCTCTAGGTACAGCAGCAAACAGTTTTTTACCACACCCGTTTATGCTTTTTGTTATTCGATTGCTTCGTTTTTTTGGTATTCATACCCGTAAGAGAACAAATTACCAACATGTAATGTCAATCTCAGTTTCATTATAAAGTAATGTTGATTACAATTTTTTCACAAGCGGAGCTTCGGATAATTTTTTTGTTGCATGATGAACTTGTCTATAGACCATGGGATGTAGGACATCTTCAAAATGTGTTAACTGGAACACAGCCCTTACAGAAGAGAAAGAGCTCTAATTCTGTTTCATTGGTCCTATGAAGTTCATATTTGTCATAATCAGTGCTGATGCTGCAGGCATGAACTAAGAGGTCACAGAACTCAATAAAGGTCATATAATGATTAATACACTTTATTAGTGTTTTAACAAGGTCAGACATGTTTAAATGGCTGTAGGCAAGAAGTGTATAGACTCATGTAACAGGTGGTGACCTAGAACTTGTGATTACAGACATGCTTTACTACTAAAACTATAAAGGGCAACAATGAAACAAAGATTGTGTTAACCACAAAACCTTCTCAAAAAACATTCATTGCCTCACATCATAAAACGCAACGTTTATCCTATACATCATGGAATAATGGAATATAATGGCACCGGTGAAGAGGGCTGCTGTTCTACAGGCGCCTAACCTGATTGTGCTACTAAGTGTGTTCTTTTGCGTTATTTGAAACTTATTTTGTACATAATGTTCCTGCCACGTCTCTTACGACAGAAGAGAGCTTCTGGATATCAGGACAGCGATTACTCAACTCAGACTGGACGAAGAGTTTTTCTTCAACGAGTCGGACAGGAAGGATGTACTTCAAACACCCGGCAAGGCCGAAATCCCTGTGATTCGCAGCAGAAAGAGACGAAGATATCAAGGACGTAGGTCGGGGTGCCTGGTAAGGATCCGACGGCGAATGGGTAATCTGCCTTTACCATCAGTATTACTCTCCAACGTTCAATCATTGGAAAATCTACTAGACAAGGTACGATCACGAATATCCTACCAATGGGACATTCAAAACTGTAATATCTTATGTTTCACCGAGTCGTGGCTGAATGACGACATAAATAACATACAGCTGGCGGGTTTTCAGCTTTTTTGGCAGGATAGAACAGCGGCCTCCGGCAAGACAAGGGGCGCGGCCTATTTATATTTGTAAACAACAGCTGGTGCACGAAATCTAAGGAAGTTTCAAAGTTTTGCTCACCTGAGGTAGAGTACCTCATGATAAGCTGTAGACCACACTATTCACCAATAGTTTTCATTAATATTTTTCGTAGCTGTCTGTATACTACCACAATCCGAAGCTTGCACTAAAACCGCACTCAAGGAGCTGTATACTGCCATTAGCAAAATGCTCACCCAGAGGTGGCGCACCTAGTGGCCGGGGACTTAACCTCTCAGGGATCATTGGGGCGCTAGCGACCCACTCCCGACACCACCAGGTAAAATGTAAAGCGCCAAATTCAAAATCCCAAAGTTGAATTATTAAACATCTACCAATATACAAGTGTTTCATACTCATCAAAAGCTCTGTTTCTTGGCAATATCACAGCGTTGTCAGATTTCAAAAAGGCTTTACGGCGAAAGCACTACATTTGATTGTTTGAGGACAGCACCTCACATACTTTTCACATAGCCATGAATTCATTAGCCAGCGTGGCACACACATAACACATTTCACAGCGAAAACAAATCAATTACCTGTTGAAGAACTTCTGCTGAGGTCATCCTAAGTGTCCAACGAAGACAATCCATGGTTCTTTTGTTAGAAAAAGTCATGTATTATATCCATAAATCTCCATTTGGTTCACGCGTCATAGTCAGAAACGACAGCCTCCACTAGTCCATTGAAACGTGGCGCGAACTCGTTCATCTTATACCTATAAACTTGTCCAAGAACAATCAAACATCATTTTAAATGTATCCTTAGGAACACTTTTACGTATATTTACTATAATAAATCAACCGGAATATAAACTGAGCTCTACAGACCGAGGGAAACACAGTGCGCGCTTGGCGAGAGCGCGTGCCCAGTCCTACAGAGTTCCAAAGAGGCACTTCCTGATTCTCTCTTCTTCTCTGTTCTAACTCATCTGAACAGCATGAAACCACTTTCTAGAGACAAAGGACATCCAGAGGAAGCGATAGGTACTGCATTCATATGCCCTTTTATGGGCATTTTCATGAGGGAGGGGTTCCAAATGAGGCACTCTGTGAAAACCACTTTCTCCAGGACAGAAATTCCTCGGGGTTTTGCCTGCCATATCCGTTCTGTTTTACTCACAGACAAATGGTTAACAGTTTTACAAAATTCAGAGTGTTTCCTATCCAATGGTACCAAATATGTGCATATCCTATTTTCTGGGCCTGAATGGGAGGCATTTTACTTTGGGCACGCCAGGCTCTCCAAAACGGTCAAGTTGTGCAGTGATCCCTAAGAAGTTAATACAGGGAAGCTCAAATCCGTTCTACCTAATTTATATCAGCATGTTAAATGTGCAACCAGAGGAAAAAAAGGATACATAATGAATGATGTTTGATTTGTTTGGACAAAGTTGATAGGTATAGTTTGAACGCTTTCTCTTCATGGTTCAATGGGCGAGTGGACGGTGGATTTTCTGAACATAACGCGCCAACCAAACAGAGATTTATGGATTTAAACAATGACTTTTTCTAACAAAAGAAGCATGGATTGTCTTGCTTGGACACTTCGGATTGCCCTCAGCAGAAGTTCATCAAAGGTAAGCAATTTTATTTTAGCTCTTTTATTCGTTTTGTGAGACCCACGTTGGTTATGGATTTATGCTAATGCTTAAAATATGAGAGGTGCTATCCTCAAACAATCAAATGTTGTGCTTTCGCCATAAAGTCTTTTTGAAATCTGACAACGCTGTGATATTGCCAAGACTCAGAGCTTTTGATGACTATGCAACACTATTATATTGATGAATGTTTAATCATTCAACTTTTGGATTTTGAATTTGGCGACTTACATTTTGCCGGGTAGCGCTCCTTAACAAGAGTCTAAGATTTTGAAGGGTGTGCAGCATTTGTATTTTCATGAATGTTTGAAATTAGTATTTTTGTAATTTGAATTTGGCGCTCTGCATTTCATCGGATGTTGTCAAAATCGATCCCGTTCACGGGATTGGATCCGTAACAGGTTAACAATAGACAATCACACACAAGGACATGGGGGGGAAACAGAGGGTTAAATACACAACAGATAATGATGGGGAAGGCAAACCAGGTGTGTGAAAAACAAGACAAGACAAATGGAAAATGAAAAGTAGATCGGTGATGATTAGAAGACCGGTGACGTCGACCGCCGAATGCTGCCCGAACGAGGAGGGGAACCGACTTCAGTTGAAGTCGTGACAGTACCCCCCACATGACGCGCGGCTCCAGCGGCCCGCCGACACCGGCCTCGAGGCCGACCCGGAGGACGAGGCGCAGGGCAATCAGGCCAGCGACGGTGGAAATCCCGCAGGAGTTCAGGGTCCAATACATCCACCGCCGGAACCCAGCACTTCTCCTCCGGACCATACTCCTCCCACTCCACAAGGTACTGAAGGCCCCTCGCCCTTCACCTCGAATCCAGGATGGAACTGACAGAGTACGTCGGGCCCCCCTCGATGTCCAGAGGGGGCGGAGGAAACTCCCGCACCTCAGACTCCTGGAGCGGACCAACCACCACCGGCCTGAGGAGAGACACATGGAACGAGGGGAATATGGTAATCGGGGGGAAGCTGTAACCGGTAACAAACCTCGTTCACTCTCCTCAGGACTTTAAATGGCCCCACAAACCGCGAACCCAGCTTCTGGCAGGGCAGGCGGAGGGGCAGGTTTCGGGTCGAGAGCCAGACCCTGTCCCCCGGTGCGAACACCGGGGCCTCACTGCGGTGATGGTCCGCGCTGGTCTTTTGGCGCAGCGCGGCCTGCTGGAGGTGACCATGGGCGGCTTCCCAGGTCTCTTCCGCGCGCCTGAACCAATCGTCTACCGCAGGAGCCTCGGTCTGACTCTGATGCCACGGTGCTAGAACCGGCTGGTACCCCAAAACACACTGAAAAGGGGAAAAGTAAGTGGAGGAGTGGCGGAGCGAGTTCTGTGCAATCTCTGCCCAGGGCACGAACGCCGCCCACTCCCCCTGGCCGGTCCTGGCAATAGGACCGCAGAAACCTGCCCACATCCTGGTTCACGAGGTAAGGCTGATCGAGACCCCAAGACGTTCCATGAATGCCCTCCAGACTCTCGAAGTGAACTGGGAACCCCGATCAGACACTATATCCTCAGGCACCCCGTAGTGCCGGAAGACGTGAGTAAACAGGGCCTCCGCAGTTGGTAGGGCCGTAGGAAGACCGGGCATAGGAATGAGACAGGACAAGGATCGTGGTGTTACCCTGTGTGGTGGTTAATTTCTTTACTATCAAATGAGGAGAGACAAACTTATCACACAAGTCAGAGTTATACTTAAAATACATATTTAATAGTAAGAGCTTTGCAATAGCAACGGCTTCTCAAGGAATTCACCACTCTCTCTGATGGTCCGTTGAGAGCGGCGACACAAAGGCTACTGAGATCTTTTAAAGCAAAGATCCACCCCTAGTCTACATAACAAACCAGATGTTTGGAACAGGTCACAAGGTGAGAGTTTTTAAATGAGAAAGGAGCATCCCCCAGCCAGATAGCATTCGCTATAAATTATGTTCAGTTTGGCCCCTAAGACGAGGTTCAGATCTCGTTCCTGGTACTTCATAGCACAGAAACACCAACTCATCCAATGGCATAAATCAATTGTCAACTCCAGATACTCCCATCTCAAGTAAAACCCCTTCTTGACCACACACCTGGACAAGCTCACTGAGGGGAGTGAGCCTCTAGGTCATACACTATCCCAAGATAAGTGCAACATCAGAGATGACATACAAT
>QNTS01003200.1:126008-136903 GCA_003317085.1 Hucho hucho
GATCCACCCCCTAGTCTACATAACAAACCAGATGTTTGGAACAGGTCACAAGGTGAGAGTTTTTAAATGAGAAAGGAGCATCCCCCAGCCAGATAGCATTCGCTATAAATTATGTTCAGTTTGGCCCCTAAGACGAGGTTCAGATCTCGTTCCTGGTACTTCATAGCACAGAAACACCAACTCATCCAATGGCATAAATCAATTGTCAACTCCAGATACTCCCATCTCAAGTAAAACCCCTTCTTGACCACACACCTGGACAAGCTCACTGAGGGGAGCGAACCTCTAGGTCATACACTATCCCAAGATAAGTGCAACATCAGAGATGACATACAATAGTTCCAGACACTACCACACACATCCCCCAAAGTAAAAGGAGGGAGTGACTGGCACACAGACATTGTGGAGACAAGTAATTGGTGCACCATTAATCACGCCATCCCTTCACATGGTTTAAGAATAGGTAAAGACACATTCACATATGAAGACAACGTTCCCTCCTGTCCTCTTCCCTTTCTGATATTCTGCATAGCACCAGGGACATGTGAAAGACAAGCCTGACCTCTCTGGGCCCCAGGGGACTGAGCCCCAGCTGAGAAAAGAAGTGCAACTGCCAACACCAGAGTCCGAAGGGATACATTCTAATACCAAGTATATCACATAAGCATATTATGCAGATAAGACATCTTAATTATCTATGTTACTCAACTAATTCTGATAATTCCACCACAACTGTCGGAGATATAACAGTATCAGATTAAACACATGAATGAAGGAAAAATACCTAATTGGCTGATTATTACAGAAGGGAGGAAATCCAAAACGTCACACTTCTTATTCCTGGCATGAGTTCACGCTTCATTCTTAATTATTATAACATTACCATCCTAACATACACGTTTCAACCATTACGAACTACACCCGAAGACACGAAAATCCTAGCTAACACAGCGTGGGATTGCCTTCACTCCGAAGGTGTGTTGCTCTGATAATAATCCCCGTTACAACAGTTCTTAGCCACGTAGTTCTGCTTGTTTTACGATTTCCCCCACATAGCAAACACGTAAACAATTCAAACAAAAACAACGACATAGACTGACAAGTTAATTGTCAGTTACAAATCATCCCTTCGTAATCACAAGTTCTGTCACCTGTAACATGATGGGTATGAAGTCCAAAAAACTAAGCAATCAGACAACAAAAAGCATAAAAGGGTGTGGTAAAAAAAAATGTGCTGCTGTGCCTAGAGCTAAGCTTGCCCGTATTACCAACCCCCTATATGACATAAGGAAACAAATAAATAATAGAGAATTTGGCTCCAACTGCCTCTACTAAAGAAATCTCCTTTATTTGTTTGGAATCCTGCCACCTATCCGGCACCCTGAGCTGAAGAAATGATCTCTCTTCTCTGAAATCAGCTGACTTGGTGAGAAGGGGAGTACAGTACTGTAGTGGTGAGGTGGGAGGAGAAAGCTGGGCTGTTCCACTATAAGACCTGCAACACACATCACCTCTTTCTCTTTCTTCTTCTCTGTTCTTCTGACTGCAGAACTGAAACAAACTCTCCAGGAGGTAAGTTAAATGGGATGAAAAGATGGTAAGATTTTATTTTCTCTGAATCTCAAACCGAACACTTTGAGCACTCGATCACTCAATATGCACGTTGACGAGTCAATCGAGTCAATCTTAAACACTAGTTGTCGGGTCACCGAATGGCGCAGTAGAATCATCTTTATTGGGTGGGCATCCTGTGCTAGTGGTGGAAAGTCGACTCTAAAATAATTGATTCCTCGACTCGTTGCCCGTTGACTCCCGGTGTCGGCTCCCATTTCTGGGTGTAAAGCTTCGATTCCACTAGAAATCGACTCTTAAGTTTCAGTACTTGTGCATGAGACTGAGTAGCTGCCATAGGCTACTTCAGAGAACACAAACTCTCGCATCTACCAGGCAGAGTCAGAACCGTGCATCCAGTAATCAGAACCTGTGTCTCGCAATGCTTTATTTCACAATTTCTTGGCTTGCAGTGTCTCGCAAGTTAGCTAAAGTAGGGGCAATCAATTAGTAGGCTATTCTACACGCAAACGACTGAAGACTAAACACACACATATTTCATAGAGAAGAGATTTAGAAAGAGCCAGCGAGGGAGAAAGAGGAGGGGCAGGCAGACAGACAGTTGGAACCAAGCGCGTAGGCTATCTTGGTAATTAGTATCTCGCAATGTCTTGTCTTGCAGTGTCTCGTAAATTCATCAAAGTATATGAAAGTATAGATTAGGCTATCAATGAGAATGGCAAAGCTATTCTATAGATTTTCTTTAGCTATTGGATAAAAGTTTATTGTTAGGCCTATTTGGTCGTCAAGCCTAACATTTCACGAAGCAATACGAGGCGCACCAAAAAAGTGTAAAGGGAAACCCTGAGCTGAATGAAAAAAGTGTGTTGCACTCAAATAACTAGGTGGATTGGACAAGGAGTTTAGTTTGCTGAACATATTGAGACTCAACTTTGCAGCAATTAAAATTGTGTTGGGGGTTTCAACATTAAACTTAAAAATGCAGTGAAACCAGATACCTTGTCCTTTTTAAGTTGGCATGAAAGTATACTAACATTCCTGAGTTGGACAAGTCTTCCAATTCATTGAAACTATGTTTTCCATTTACAGAGCTTAATCACCTGTATCTTCCCTGGGTAGATCACCCAACTAAAATACCATCATGGCAAGCAAGTGAGTGTCAGCAGATTTCATTGTTATTTCAAATGCTATTGAATGTTTTATAGATTATTGACAGATGCAAACTATACAAATCTGTAGGCCGTTTTATCAGACCCAGAATAAGCCTAACTCTGGACTATAATGTATGCAGAATGGAGAACATCCATTGAAAGTGTTTTTTGTCAAGGAAAGGCTTAGTCTGGATCTGGAAAACCGGTCCCCACAGTCCACTTCATTTGATAAGAATTTATGCAATTGGTTGAAAGCGATATAACATTTTAAGCAAAAAATATTTTTGCCCTTAGATCTTTCAGAAAACGTATGATTTTTCCTATAGAGTAAAATAAAATGGTAAATTATATTTTACATTATATGTGTTATATTATAATATACAGTATGTTCATTTATTTCCCATGATTAGGGCGCCATCTTCAAAAATTCAAGACATCATTTCACAAAGTAACAAAAAAAGTATTCTTATCAACCAAGGACCTCCTGAACGGTACCAACTGGTAACAAACAAACAGAGACTGGACCAGGATAATAAACTCAGAAGATGTACCTTTGGGGAGAGAGATCCCACCAAGGTCAACAAAACCGTTCTGATAGTGGGAGAGACAGGATCAGGGAAGTCAACTCTGATCAATGTCATGATCAATTATGTCCTGGGTGTAGAATGGGAGGACAAAGTCTGGTTAGAGATTGTGGAGGAAGATAAAACAAAGGAAGATAAAATAAGTCAGACTGAAAGTCAAACTAAAGGGGTCACTGTTTATGAGGTATTTGGATATGAGGGCCTGAGAGTCCCCTACTCTCTCACCATCATTGATACTCCTGGGTACGGAGACACCAGAGGGATCCAAGAAGACAAACTGATTGCTGAAAAATTGAGGGAGTTGTTTAGATCTGAAAATGGAATCCATCAAATTGATGCTGTTGGTTTAGTGGTGAAGTCAAGTACAAATCGACTCACTGTTGAACAGAAGTACATATTTGATGCAGTTCTGTCTTTATTTGGCAAAGACATGGAGAAGAACATTGTGGCCCTCATCACACACTCAGATGGTTTGGTACCTACTGATGCTCTACAGGCCTTAGAAGATGCCTTAGAAGTCTCCTGTGCAAAAGATGACAGCAATCAATCTATTTATTTCCTATTCAACAACTCTCAAATAAAGAGTCTTACCTCTGCAAAAGCAACCCAGGCCAAGAAAGAAGAACGTATCTTGAAGAATTTATGGGTCATTTCAGCAGAGGGCATGGAGGAATTCACAGAGTTCCTGGGTAGAATAACACCTCAAAACGTGAAGATGACTGAAGGAGTTCTGAGAGAGCGCAAACAGCTAGAAGCATGTGTTGGCAACTTGCAGGAACGGATTGAAATGATTGATCTGAAGCAGAATGAAATCAAGCAAACTCAAGAAGCCCTGGAGAAACACAAGAAAGAAATGGATGAAAACAAAGACTTTACATACCCTGGTGAAGAGCCTTACAAAGAGAAAGTCCCAATAGAATCATCATGGTGGCATTTATCTAAACAGGCTACCACCTGCAGTGTCTGTAAAGAGAACTGCCACTATCCAGGCTGCTGGTGGGTTAATAAGCTCTCATCGTGTAGTGTGATGGAGAATGAACATTGCACTGTGTGTACTGGGAAATGTCCTGTCGATAAACATGTCAAAGGAAATCAAAGGTATGTTATCAAGAGAAGACCGGTTCTTAAGACGTATGAGGATTTGAAAAATAAGTATGAAATCAATGAGAAAGCGGCTGGGGAGAAAGGGACTCTGATCGGCAGACTTACGTCAGAGTTGGAGCAGTTCACACTCCTGAAGGCCAAACTGGTGGAGGAGTCATACCAGTGTGTCATCAAACTGGAAGAGAAAGCCCTAAAGACCATCTCACTGTCCACTGCTCAGCATCTGGACTTCCTGATTGAGAAGATGAAGGAGACAGGATTCACAGAGAAGGTTCATAAACTGGAGGAGATGAAGAAGAGCGCTGAGGAACACAAGGGAGTAACGAGTTACTTCAGAACTGGATTTAATTGAGTTAGGAGTTACAGGATGGAATAATTAGACTGCCAGACATGAACACTCGATTACATTTAGGGGGGGGGGGGGGGCATCATTCATTGTTTTTGAATTGTGGCATAATTATCATAGTGCTGTTTTCTCAGATGTTGAGTAACATACATTTAGCCTATCTACTAATTTAGCCTATCTATTAAAACATAATTATATGTATAAAAAAATATTTTGTCACTTGAACATCATTGTGTCTGAATGTACAAACATGTTCATCAAAATGTATAGGGGGAAAAGCTATTGTAATACATTATCATTAGCAATCACTAACAATGTTTAGGGGTAATTGATGACCATTTATGAAATTATTGTATTTTATCCATTCCTTCAGATGTTTTATTTGTTCCCTATTTTCCTCATGTAGGCTACCATGACAGTCCCACTTTGCGAATAACATATTGCAGCCTAAATGTAATTCTATTTAGTTAATTACATGCTTCAAATGGTGATGATTACTGACCAAAAAAATGGTCCTACAAGTGTGTCATCAAACTGGAAGAGATCTTACAGTCCACTGCCCAGCATCTGGACAGAAACACAGAGATTGTTTGTAAACTGGAGGAGATGAAGAAGAGAGCTGAGGAGGAACACAAGGGAGTTTCGGATTACGTTAAAGCTGGTGTGAGGGTGGAAAGATTTCTGGGGAAAGTAGTACTGAAACATAGTAAAAAAAATAACAATGATGTGGAAAAACCCCATGAACACATAGGATAGAAAAGAGATGAAAAGAAAAGTGATGTTCTTCTTCTCTTCAAGAAATACAGTACTGTATATTTTATG
Source organism: Hucho hucho (assembly GCA_003317085.1). Taxonomy (NCBI): domain Eukaryota; kingdom Metazoa; phylum Chordata; class Actinopteri; order Salmoniformes; family Salmonidae; genus Hucho; species Hucho hucho. The sequence goes on from QNTS01003200.1 coordinate 131,588, forward strand.
TTATCCAGATTATATATCATATAAGACTTTATATAGGGAGGACCATATTTCTGTTTTCATTTCACCAAAGTAATGTCATGCCTACAATAATAACAAACTTCTGTCAATAACTTTGTTCATATGCATGTATGTAACCTACTTTGTAAAAACATTTTAGTCCAGGTGAAATATGCTTTTTTTTGTCACTGGAATTGCATTTTATCCAAGCGTATCATTGATCAGCTTTATCGAAATATGAGTACCTAACAATCAAAACTGTTATTTGTATATTTGTTGTGAAGTGTTTCTCACATACTGATGAAAGGGAACACTGAAACACTTGTGTATGTTGTCTAGCTGTTTCCACTAAGAAATATGTTAAATAAATCATCACAAGTGCATTATATACGTTCTGACTCTTTTTATATTGTCACTCTCTAAGTTTTTTAACTGACATTGTTTGACCCCATTTTTCTAGTGACTCACCAAATCAGGCTGATATGACTTTGATTGATTACATCAACACTGAAAACAACAACACTAACAAGACACTAGTTGTAGTTTACAGTGTATTTTGAATATTGAGACTGATGAGACACCTAGTGGAATATATTGGATGTTCACTATACTAGACAATATCACATTATTGTAATGTGGACAACTGAGGACGTTATATGGTCAGTTAGATGTTTCTGGAGCTCAACATTGTCGTCTCTGAAATGCAGCTGTCCCTGACAGGGATAGAGGGGTAATGTACCTCCTATTGTGCAGTACACCGTGGGTCTGGTTTGTTGATATTATTCCCAAATGCTTTTAGCTGTAATTGACTGTCATACTTCTGTATTTCCTCCATACAACCAACTGGATGTGACAGATGATACTGAAATGGATAGATCACTTTTATAGTTATGTTTGTAACTATAAACTGGGTGGTTCGAGGCCTGAATGCTGATTGGCTGAAAGCAGTGGTATATCAGACCGTATACCATGGGTGTAAGAAAACATGCATTTTTACTGCTCTAATTACGTTGGTAACCAGTTTATAATAGCAATAAGGCACATCGGGGGTTTGTGCTATATGGCCAATATACCACGGCTAAGGGCTGTATCCAGGCACTCCACGTTGCGTCGTGCATAAGAACAGCACTTAGCCGTGGTATATTGGCCATATACCACACCCTTTCGTGCCTTATTGCTTAAATATGCCTTCTCATCTTATTCATAATTAGACATATAGTATGTATTAGAACAATTATTACAGAAAAATAAGTATATACTCAGATGATTGGTTGGTGGATGGGTGGTTAATTGTTAATTAATTGATTGTGTGCTTAGTTTTACCTGTATTTTTATTGCTATTGTAAGATGTGAGTTAGGGTTGGGGTCAAATCTAATTGAAAACAGTCAATTCAGGAACGTAACTGAAATTGAAATTCAATAATAATTTTAAAAAATGTTTTTTTCCCCAATATCTTCTCAATAAGCTGAAAAGGAGAATATATTTATGTGGAAAACGTTTACTACTTTAGGATGTTAACTTCATATCATATCCTGAATTGACTGTCAACAAATTCGAATTGACCCCAGCCCTGATCTTGGTCAATGATATACACTACATGACCAAAAGTATGTGGATACCTTCTCTTCAAACATCTCATTCTAAAATCATGGGCGTTAATATGGAGTTTGTCCCCCTTTGCTGCTATAACAGCCTCCACTCTTCTGGGAAGGCTTTCCACTAGATGTTGGAACATTGCTGTGGAGACTTGCTTCCATTCAGCCATAAGATCATTAGTGAGGTCGGGCTCTGATGTTGGGCAGTCGGCATTCCAATTTATCCCAAAGGTGTTCTATGGGGTTGAGGTCGGGGCTCTGTGCCGACCAGTCAAGTTCTTCCACACAGAAGACAGACGATTTTTTAAGCGCTATGCGCTTTCAGCACTCGGCAGTCCAGTTCGTGAGCTTGTGTGGCCAAGACATTTGCACTGCACAATAACAGCACCTACAGTTGACCAGGGCAGCCCTAGCAGGGCCAACATTTGACGAACTGACTTGTTGGAAAGGTGGCGTCCTATGATGGTGCCAAGTCACTGAGCTCTTCAGTAAGGCCATTCTACTGCCAATGGTGGTCTATGGAGATTGCATGGCTGCGTACTCGATTGTATACATCTGTCAGTAACGGGTGTGGCTGAAATATCGGGGTAATGTGTCGCCTGTTGTGCAGTACATTGTGCAGCTGGTTTCTGTATTGTGCTGTAGACTGTTGCTGTGCCCTATGCTTATGGCCTCTTTCCTGGAGCAGAGCTCACTTTGTCCACCAGGTGGCGGTCTTCTACTGCTTGTTGCTGCAAATTGCTGTGTCTGGCCCTCTTCTACTGCTGCTGCTGTTCCTGCTGGTACTGCAGATCCTGGTTTGCCAGCAGTGTCGTAGATTAACGTTACCTCAGGACCCTCTGTGTTCTGTGGTTCCAGCTTCTCCGCTGGTGGAGCTCACTGGATTGACCTGTTAGGTGATGAAACGTTACACTGTAAACACATTAAATGATCATTCTTTGAAATGTTATAAAAACATGACTTGAGCATCCACCCACAATGGTCCTAACTGTTGGTTATGTGGCACGCCCCTTCTTCTCTCCAATACCTGAGCGGTCACACACACATGTGCACACGCACACACATTATATAAAGTACTAGCCTATAATCCAATGATTGAGGTATGCACAGAAGGTGGAAGCTAGTATATTAGACTTGCATATGTCTTCCATGCGAGAGAGTTGGTCTCTGTGTAGCAGTGTGATGTTGTTCCCCTAGATTATGCACCAAATTGCACACAAGGACCAGTTCAAATAGGCCAGGTCAAGAGGGGATGTTAATAATTTGATAATAATAATAATAATAATAATAATAATAATAATAATAATAATAATAATTCAATGTATTCTTTTATTTAATTACAGCTGCATAGCTAATGTTATTTTTTTGTGTACAAACACTTTTTCATATCTATATTGTAAATACACCTGATTGTAAAAGTTTTGTATATTTTGGTTTGGTCCATCGCGGGTTATCTGTATTTACGTACCCTCTTATTGTTCTCTTTTGCCTGACCTTCAACTAGCAAGGTGCCCGAGAGCTGTAACGGTAACAAGGGCTAACATATTGTTTGTTGTCACTTCGTGTGCAGGCAGGGCAAATAAAGAGAATCCAACCAGCAGATCTCCAGTTGTGGCAGTGTCCTAAATGAAAATACACAACGCAGAACGAACCACGCTACATCTGCACTGACATGATTTCTGCCAGTTCATTGGATAGTCCCGTTGTCATTGGAGATAGTGATGTTGACTCTGGTGTGTGACAGAGACTGCTGTGACAGTGTGCACTGACCTCCATCACAGACAGACAACATCCACACATCTGTAACTGAACAGTTCAATGTGACGTCTGTCACGACTTCCACCGACGGTGGCTCCTATGCCTGTTCGGGCGGCGTTCGGCGGTCGTCATCACCGGCCTATTAGCTGCCACCGATCCTCCTTTTCTATGTATTGATTTTCTTATTGTTTGCACCTGTTTTGTGTTTGTATTTTCTAGGGCTATTTAAGCCGGTCAAGCCCGCCTCCTTTCGTGCGGGCTTGTTTCTCTGTTTGTTTGGTGGACGTTCGGCGTGTTCTCTCGTTCCTGTTTTGGGACGCATTTGTATTTTGTGTGCGCCTGTTGTGTTGGTTTACGCGCTGCATTAAAAAAGGAATATTTTCCCTCACCCTGCTCTCTGCGCCTGACTCCACACCCACCACTCCTAGCTGTCGTGACAGAAGCCCGCACCCTTCATCATGGAGTCAGCAGGAGCAGCGACCCCCCCTCTCCCATCTATGGAGGAGCGTGTCCTCCACCACACCACCGTCCTCCACCGGATCGGGTCAGCCATGGACCAGATGATGGAGAGAATGGACCGATGGGAGAGGAGTGGTCTCCTTCCCTCGCCCGCCCAACCTTCCCCGCCTAAACAGACTCCTCCGGCGGCGTCCGGATCCAGCTCGCGCCGTCTTGCCCCCCCTAGGGAGTACGATGGGACGGCGGCTGGATGTAAGGGGTTCCTGCTCCAGTTGGAGTTGTACCTGGCCACCGTCCGCCCGACTCCCTCTGGAGAGGAGAGCGTGAGCGCCCTCGTATCCTGTCTGACGGGTAGAGCCCAGGAATGGGCCAACGCAGTATGGGATAGCCCAGACTCCGCCAGGGACCACTACCCGGAGTTCGCCCACCGTTTCCGGGCCGTGTTCAACCACCCACCAGAGGGCCGAGCGGCGAGTGAACGACTGTTTACCCTTAGACAGGAGACGAGGAGTGCGCAGGACTTTGCACTAGAGTTTCGGACCCTGGCTGCTGGAGCGGGGTGGAACGACCGGGCCCTGATCGACCACTACCGTTGTAGTCTCCGGGAGGACGTCCGCAGGGAGTTGGCGTGTCGAGACGCTACCCTCTCCCTCGATGAGCTGATCGACAGCTTGCGGACGGTCGGGAAGGGCCCTGTTTGTTCCACCTTCCGGGCCTTCCGCTCCTATCCCTATGGAGTTAGGGGGGGCGGCATCGAGGGGAACCGGAGGAGGAGGCTCCTCCTGCACCAGTTGTGGTCGGAGAGGACACATTGACGATCGGTGCTGGGGGAGTCCCTCTGGGAATCGAGATGGCAGGCAGAGCACTGCTCGGTCACCCCAGGTGAGTCGGCACCAGACTCACTCAGAGCTCCCTGTTGGTCACATGTTTGTATTAATCTCTTTCCCTGAGTTTTTTCCCTCTCTCCAGCATAAGGCGCTAGTCGATTCAGGCGCAGCTGGGAACTTTATTGATTGCGGACTCGCCTTGAGACTAGGTATTCCGCTAGTGTCGATAGAACAACCCTTCCCCGTTCACTCCCTAGATAGCAGACCGTTAGGGTCAGGGCTGGTCAGGGAGGCCACGGTTCCGCTGGACATGGTAACGCAGGGGGGTCATGGGGAGCGGATTAGTCTATACCTCATTGATGCGCCTGTGTTTCCAGTGGTGCTGGGGATTCCCTGGCTGGCTAAGCACAACCCTATGATTTCGTGGAAACAGGGGGCTCTCCAGGGGTGGTCAGAGGAGTGTTCAGGTAGGTGTGAAGGAGTTTCCATCGGTGCCACAACGGTGGAGAGTCCAGACCAGGTTTCCACTGTGCGCATTCCCTCTGAATATGCCGATTTGGCTATCGCCTTCTGTAAAAAGAGGGCGACCAAATTACCACCTCATCGACGAGGGGATTGCGCGATAAACCTCCAGGTAAACGCAACACTTCCCAGGAGTCACGTGTACCCGTTGTCACAG
>QNTS01003201.1:16941-28687 GCA_003317085.1 Hucho hucho
CCCCCCCCCCCCCCTAAAACCTTCACAGCTGGTAATGCTAAGCTCCTCCAGGAATCTGGAAAATATGAACGTTTGTGCCTCAAGCCTCTCTTGCATTCATTTTTATTATTATTTTTTATTCACTCCCATTCATTTTTTACATATTTCATGTTTATCCATTCTATTTAGAACAGACATACGTCTGTTAGAGTACAATGTTAGATCAATTGAATCTGTATAATGGTACAATAGAGATTGAATTAAAAAAACAGACAGTTGTCTGCTCAATAGTCTGTTCAATGTGAGATTAGGGCTACAAAGTATAAAATAAAACACAAATACTATGAAGACATGCTTAGACAAAAGGCTAGCCCACAATCCACACAGTTATCATATATATAGGACCAATACCACTGACATACATATTTCCATGCAGTCTATAGCAACTAATACCATCACTGTTTTTACATACAATCAGATAACGTCTCTCTGTTCCTACTCCCCGCCTACAAGCAGCAACTCAAGAGGGAACCACCAACACAGAATAGTGAGGTGCTGGACAGAGGAGGCAGACTCAATGCTGGTTTGAGAATAATGATAGGAATACAGTACCAGTCACACCTACTCATTCAAGGGTTTTTATTAATTTTACTATTTTCTACATTGTAGAATAATAGTGAAGACATCAAAACTATGAAATAACACATATGGAATCATGTAGTAACCAAAAAAAGTGTTAAACAAATCAAAATATATTTTCATAGCCACCTTTTGCCTTCATGACAGCTTTGCACACTCTTGGCATCCTCTCAACCAGCTTCATGAGGTAGTCACCTGGAATGCATTTCAATTAACAGGTGTGACTTGTTAAAAGTTCATTTATTTGAGCCAATCAGTTGTGTTGTGACAGGGTAGGGGTGGTATACAGAAGATAAGGTGGTATACAGAAGATATCCCAATTTGGTAAAAGACCAAGTCCATATTATGTCAAGAACAGCTCAAATAAGCAAAGAGAAACGACAGTCCATCATTACTTTAAGACACCTCCCCCCTCAGAACATCCTCAATTCCATGAAGCATGGACTCTATAAGTTGTCGAAATCGTTCCACAGGGATGCTGGCCCATGTTGACTACAATGCTTGACACAGTTGTGTCAAGTTGGCTGGATGTCCTTTGGGTGGTGGACCATTCTTGATACACACAGGAAAGTGTTGAGCGTGAAAAACCCAGCAGTGTTGCAGTTCTTGACACAAACCAGTGCACCTGGCACCAACTACCATACCCACGTTCAAAGGCACTTAAATCTTTTGTCTTGCCCATTCACCCTCTGAATGGCACACATACACAATCCATGTCTCAATTGTATCAAGGCTTAAAAAATCCTTCATTAACCTGCCCTTCATCTACACTGATTGAAGTGCATTTAACAATTGAGTGGCTCAGTGGTCTAAGACGCTGCATCGCGGTGTTAGCTGTGCCACTAGAAATCCTGGTTCGAGTCTAGTCTCTGTCGCAGCCAGCTGGCCCAGTGTCGTCTGGATTAGGGGAGGGTTTGGCCGGCAGGGATGTTCTTGTCCCATCGCGCACTAGCAACTCCTTTGGCGGGCTGACACGGTTGCCAGGTGTACGGTGTTTCCTCTTACACATTGGTGCGGCTGGCTTTCAGGTTAAGCGGGCGTTGTGTCAAGAAGCAACCGGCTTGGCTGGGTTGTGTTTCGGAGGATGCACGGCTCTCGTCCTCCGCCTCTCCCAAGTCCGTACGGGAGTTGCAGCGATGGGACAGGACTGTAACTACCAAATGGATACCACAAAATTGGGGAGAAAAAGGGGTACATAAAAAATAAAACACCTGGATTCATCTGGTTAGTTTATGTAATGGACAGAGCAGGTGCCCTTAATGTTTTGTACACTCAGTGTAAAACGTCAGTCACAGGCTTCAGTAGGAAATGTGTTGATGATGTTGTACCCACAATAACAATCCGGACATACACCAACCAAAAACCCTGGACGAACGGAGATAGCCGTGCCATGCTGAGAGCCTGTATTGCAGCATTAAATGTCAGCAGAACGAATACCGATGACTCGGTTGTGCGCGATGCATACAAGATAAACAGGTACGAGCACTTTTAGGGACACAGAAAGACAATACAGACTCAAACTTTTAATTGAGGTTCGACAACTCAGACCCGCAACGCATGTGGCAAGGACTACAGACTATCACGGACTACAAAGGTAGACAATACCGAGCCATCCAGGAGGACTCTCGCTGCTTCGGACGACCAGGTGCTTTCGCTCTCCTAGGCTGACGAGAGGAAAAACTCTCAAAAGAGCGAATGCTCACAAAGCTGCAGGCCCAGATGGCATCCCTGTCCACGTCGTCAGAGTGTTTGCTGTCTTTTCAGACATCTTCAACCTGTCCCTGTCCCAGGCTGTATACCCCATTTGCTTCAAGGACACCATCATAGTTCCAAGTGCCCAAGAAAAACAAGGTGACATGCTCAAATGACTATCACCCCGGTAATCATGAAGTGCTTCAAGAGGCTGGTCATGTTCTATACAGCACCCTCTGCAACTGGATCTTGGACTTCCTGACGGGCAGACTACAGGCTGTGAGGAGTTGCAACAACACCTCCTCCACAATGACTCTTAACACAGGGGCCACCCAGGGGTGTGTCCTCAGTCCTCTGCTGTACTTTCTGTTGGCTTTGCACGACACTAATTCCATCATCAAGTTTGCTGACGACACTATGATTGTAGTCGTGATAACCAACCAAGACGAGTCAGACTGTAGGGAGGAGGTAAGTTAACTGGCATTGTGGTGCCAGGACAACAACCTCTCCTTCAACATCAGCAAAACAAAGGAGTTGATTATTGACTTCAGGAAGCAGAGGGAATATGCCCAGATCCACATCAACGGGACTGCAGTAGAGAGAGTCAGAAGTTTTAAGTTCCTCTGTGTCCACATCACAGAGGACTTGACATGGATCAACAACACCACCACTCTTGTCAAGATGGCGCAACAGTGTCTCTACTTCCTACGTCGGCTGAAGAAATACAGCATGCCGCCCTGGGTCCTCTCCAAATATTACCACTGCACCATTGAGAGTGTCCTGACCGGTTGCATCACAGCCTGGTACGAGAATTTCCCTGGCCCTCCAGTGGTTGGTGAAGACATCTACAATGTAAAAAAAAATGTATTCTATTCTATTTATATTCTTATTTTAAGTAAAACAAATAAAAAAAATATGGTATTATTATTATTTCTTATTGTTGTTCCAGAAGGAACCTGCAAATAAGCATTTCATTGAACGGTGAATACCATGTGTATCCCGTACGACTAATAGAAACACTGTTACACCTCTACTACTGTGTATCAGTCCCAATAACAATGGGCTCAGCCGCGCAGCAGCACAGTAGACTTAGCAGTTGAATTTCCCATGAAGCCAAAAGGATGACTCAGACGTTTCCCATGAAGCCAAAAGGATGACTCAGATGTCGGGAGGCAGAAGAATGAAGAGGTGTGAGTTGTTTTACTGTCTGTCGCCATGGCGTTCCCACTAAACCCACCCCAGCCACGGGTGTTGTGTTCCGTTGTGTTTGCCTTGGTGGAGACTTCACGCCATCTCAAAAACAGCAGAACGCCATCAAGAGAAGGGTTACGTTTCAAATGGCACCATAAGGGTCTGGTCAAAAGTAATGCACTAGGGAATAGGGTGCCATTTGAGACATATCCAAGTAGTGGCAGCCCTCTCTAGCCGCCACTGGAACGTTCCGGGGTAGATAGAGATCATGGCAGTCACAAACGGCACACTATTTCCTATGTAGTGCACTACCCCATGAGCCCTGGTCAAAAGTAGTGCACTACATAGGGGATAGAATGCCATTTGGGAAGCAACCAGTGTTGGTGGTCCCATCGCGACGTCTCGTTGGCAAAGAGGGATGTTTACAACTACTGGCTTCATTACTAGGGCCTGTTCACTTCAAGAAAGTATGTCAACACAGTGTCCATGCCCCCGAGATCTGAGTTTATTCAGAGCGCTGCCGATGCAAATGGAATGCGATGGAACGGACATAATATAACGTTTTGTTGATTGTGTGACAGAGCAGTGTGTGTTGCAGAGTGCCGACTCCCCTACCCAGCACAGCAGCCCCGAAACACAAATGAAACAAGGTTATCCTCGTGACCTTGCGTCCTCTTGAGAACTCTGCACTCGTATAAACGGGTGTTAGTGTTAATGGACTGAGGGTTTTGAGAGAGAGAGAGAGAGAGAGAGAGAGAGAGAGAGAGAGAGAGAGAGAGAGAGAGAGAGAGAGAGAGAGAGAGAGAGAGAGAGAGAGACTATAAGTCAGACCTATGATGAAATATACTTTTTGGAAGCCTTTGGACAATATAGAACTGCTTGAGTCTGTGGGAATGTGCAATAATCAGCAAGAATCTGCCTCTGTCATCATCCTTTCGTCATTGTGTTTTAAGTGTGCTACTATAATACCCATTCTTTTTGACAGCCCTGAAATTACAATGTGGCAGCTGGACTTTCAATGTAATCTCTGTTTTACATGATAGATTTTCATCTCCAATGAATGCAAAGTTGAATCAGTGCAAAGAAAAGGAAATGTGTAAAATACTGCCACCTATTGGTGATGTACTGGAATAACCTTAGGTGTTAGAGTACATGGATGTTTCCTAATCCTGATCCTCTGCACTAACACACCCAGTTCAACCAATCACAGGCTTGATGATGAGTTGAATCAAGTGGGTTACTGCTAGTCTGGATCGAAAATGTTCACAATTTTGGATCCCCAGGACCAGGATTAGGAAACTGTGCACTATGTCAAACTGAATCTCTCCTCATATCCTACGTAGCTGCCCTGACGTTCAAGTGTTTACGGGACCAGTGGCCGGTTTACTGCAAAGTCATCCGCGAGAAGAACCTCTGCCAAGACATGCGCTGGTATCAACGCTGCTGTGAAACTTGCCGGGACTTTTACGCACAGAAGATGCAACAGAGGAGTTGACCCTCCCCTCGCCCCCTCGCCCCCTCCTTCCAGGGGTGAATTTAGGTGTCAAATCCTATTTATGTATATGAAGTGCACTTATTCCAACACGTGGGATGGACAGAACACACCTGTTTCAACCTAACCAGCCGTAGATTATAAGCACTGTAAATGTGTCATTAGTACGTTGTGTTATTGGTATTGAGTCGATACTATTTCATGTTATTGGTATTGAGTCTATACTATGGTCATGTTATTGGTATTGAGTCGATACTATGTCATGTTATTGGTATTGAGTCGATACTATGGTCATGTTATTGGTATTGAGTCGATACTATGTCATGTTATTGGTATTGAGTCCATACTATGTCATGGTATTGGTATTGAGTCCATACTATCATGTTATTGGTATTGAGTCGATACTACGGTCATGTTATTGGTATTGAGTCGCTACTATGTCATGTTATTGGTATTGAGTCGCTACTATGGTCATGTTATTGGTATTGAGTCCATACTATGTCATGTTATTGGTATTGAGTCCATACTATGTCATGTTATTGGTATTGAGTCTATACTATGTCATGTTATTGGTATTGAGTCCATACTATGGTCATGTTATTGGTATTGAGTCGATACTATTTCATGTTATTGGTATTGAGTCCACACTATGTCATGTTATTGGTATTGAGTCGATACTATGTCATGTTATTGGTATTGATTCGATACTATGGTCATGTTATTGGTATTGAGTCCATACAATGTCATGTTATTGGTATTGAGTCGATACTATGTCATGTTATTGGTATTGAGTCCATACTATGTCATGTTATTGGTATTGAGTCCATACTATTGTCATCTTTTTGGTATTGAGTCGATACTATGGTCATGTTATTGACGTTGAATCGATACTATGACATGTTATTGGTATTGAGTCTATACTATGGTCATGTTATTGGTATTGAGTCCATACTATGTCATGGTATTGGTATTGAGTCGATACTATGTCATGTTATTGGTATTGAGTCCATACTATGTCATGTTATTGGTATTGAGTCCATAATATTGTCATCTTTTTGGTATTGAGTCGATACTATTGTCATGTTATTGACGTTGAATCGATACTATGACATGTTATTGGTATTGAGTCTATACTATGTCATGTTATTGGTATTGAGTCCATACTATGTCATGTTATTGGTATTGAGTCCATACTAGTGTCATCTTTTTGGTATTGAGTCCATACTATGGTAATCTTATTGGTATTGAGTCCATACTATGTCATGTTATTGGTATTGATTCGATACTATGGTCATGTTATTGGTATTGAGTCCATACTATGTCATGTTATTGGTATGGATTCGATACTATGGTCATGTTATTGGTATTGAGTCCATACTATGTCATGTTATTGGTATTGAGTCGATACTATGGTCATGTTATTGGTTTTGAGTCCATATGTCATGTTATTGCTATTGAGTCGGTCTAAGCACATCTCTTTTGAGGGTGTAATTGTTGACCAGACTTCACCTGGGATCCGTTGAGCTGATATACTGTAGATCTACATAAGGATCCAACTCTTTGGTGTTTTTGGAGAAGTTTTTGTTTTTAATAATGTTAACTCATGCTAATATTTTGTAAATGTCGTACTATTTTCCATACTGTATTTTTTTCTGATTTATCTTCACTAATATCACATTGAAAATCAGACAAAATCCATCAAGGTATACCACTTGTAGTTTCCATTAATTTAGTTAACCCCGTATAATGTAACCAATGCAATAGTGCCAAAGTGCAAACTACAAACTTCATCAAGCGTACCATCGGACCTAGGTCTACTGGTTTCCTATCAGTTTCTAAAAAAAAAAAAAATGAAAGTCCTGCACACTGTTTATGCTCCCAAGTACCACTGTTTATCGGACAACATTTCCATCTGTAAGGATCTTCATCAGGTCAAAACAACCTGACAAAACGACCTGACAAAACGACCTGACAAAGATCCTTGTGGATGGAAACATTGTCTGATAAAAGGTGCTATTTGGGAGCATAATCAGTGTGCGGGACTTTCTGTTTTTTTCTCAAGTTTACTTCTTTAACCCAGCACAAACGTTTCTATCTATTTCAGCATTGGTGAACTTCATGCTATCTGCTTGGTATAGACACTGCTGAGACTTTGGCTTCCAGCCATGAGTAATTACAGTGACATTCTTCTCCTTTGTCAAGTTTAGCAAAAATGTGTTTAGAGACACAAATGGTACTGTATGTTTAATCTATCTCAAACAGAATTCACAATACTGTCCATTTTGAAGCAATACTGAAAGCATTACAGCTGCAAAGACACTTACGTTTGATTGATATGATGTTTTAGGGTTTAGGACTTTCAGCGCTTCATTTGCTTTGTACATGTTTGGCTTAATGTCGAACACTGTAAGCAACAATGTGGCTTTGGAGGGATCTGGATAATTGATGATACTTCTAATAACGACAGCAAATATATTCTTATTATGGACATGTTATTTAGCTTGAATGTCTCTTCGTAGTAATGTGCTGTTTATGTGGTGCTAATTAGTGTACTTGAGTGAACTTTTGGGGATCTAGGCTTTAAACATAAAGTGTTGCCAAATGGCCGAGGCTTGCTTAAAGTTGGAGAAAATACCTTTTTGTAACATTTACTGAATTAATCTTGTCTATGCATATGTTAACAATGGTGCTGCCTTAGGATCTGTTGGGACTGAAACGGTTGTGTGGAAAGCTTGAAGAACCATGTTTTTTGACTTCAATGTTTTTTGGATGATCTTGTCAAAATTGTCTGTGTCACAGGTCCCAATTTTGAGATCTGCGCAAACCTTGAATTTTCCCTCAAATCTAACATTGACATCAGGGGTGTGTTCAGTACGTCACATAGCGGTGTTCAACGTTTAATTCAACGGAAATGGTACTGTACTGAACGACCAGTTGAAGAACGGTGTATGGTGTGTGTGCTGCCTAAACCAGATCTTTACCATGATAAGGCCAGACCTTGCTCGACATTGCGGTGCCAGATTTGTCCCGCAGTCGTGTGAGATTGTATGGTGTGTGTGCTGCACGAGTTTTGCGATTTAAAATGGTCACACCCATATTGATCAGGTCACACCCATATTGATCAGGCCACACCCATATTGATCAGGCCACACCCACATTGATCAGGCCACACCCAGCAAACGGGAACAAACATACCTCAAAGGCTGTTTCAGAACGCTGCGCATCGTAGTTCAGTAGCAAATGTTGAATCGAACTGAATGCATCCCAGTTACGCGCACGGATCTCCAAGTTAGGATTTGGATCTCAGTGTCTTCAGGAGGGTTTCTAAAGGGAAATGATCCTCCATTTTAAATCACATGATCTGTATCAATATTTCAAAATGTGTTTCAAAAGCGCTAAAGGGACATTATTTAGTCATATCGTTAAGCTATAATTCACATTTCCGTCAAATAGTTAGTACAGTATGGCCTACCTTGGTTGTGTACAGCAGGATGATCCCACGGCTGTCTTGTATGTTAAAGTCAATGTTAGAACGACAACATCTGAACAGCAAGCTGCTTCACTAGAACAATCTGCTGTACATGCTATTCACACAACGATGACTGTTTCTAGTGTATCACTCCACGGCCCTCTACTTGAATAGAGATAATGTAGAACTAAGAAACACTGTACATGTTTACACTGAAGTACTGCTGCACTGGTATGGGTTGGCTCCGGGGTGAAGTATCCCCTAGGTACAGCTCTAGGATCAACTTCCCCTCCCTCAAACCTGACCTTAAGAATTAGTGGAGAAGAAATGCTAAACTGACCCTAGATCAGCGTCTAGGGGAAACTTCACCCTACTCTGGTTCCCATGAGCCCTCAGTCTAGGCGTCACATGGTGCAAAAAATACTGCTTGGTTTATTACCTTCTGTCATTGGCTGAAAACAAGTTGAAGTTGAATTGAATTAAAATTGACATTTTATAGCACTGTATGACCGTGTCATACCTGTATGTAGCGTTGTCTCGTAATGTCTTGCGGTTGTGTAGGAGAAAAAACTGCCTGCATATCATCTTCCTGAGAAAAAAATAAAATAGATTCTCCATTATTTGTTTGTTTCCATGTCATATTGTTTTGCTTGGATTTTGCTTGAAGGCTAAAAGTTGTCCTCAAAACAACTATATAAATAAATACAAATTGTAAGCCTCATGCTCTACCAACTGAGCCATGCCGGGCCACTAATTGTTGCTCCTAGATCAGGCCTGTCAATGAACACAATGAACTATACAGATTCCTGACTTATTACTATGTCTCAATTTCAGGCCCATTTCTACAAGGTTACAGCTTACCAGATACCACTTGGGATTTTGGTCCCGGTCTGGTTGCCCAAACCAGATCTTAACCATGATAAAGCCAGATCTTGCTCGACATTGCGGTGCCAGATTTGTCCATCAGTCGTATGCTATCAGGAATATAAACTATCGCACAAACCTTTCATTTATTCTGAGTCTGCCTCAAATGGTGAAACTTTGTATCACTGGAACAGATCAATACCCGAGATATAACTGCTGTGGATTTAATAAGACTACTACAGTTTATTACTTAAGGGGGAAAAGTCATACATCGTACAAATCTTGCATTGTCTTGCTTATAGCAAGTTCCCAGTACTAGCTACACCCTAATCAAGGGCTTGATAAATGTTGATCAGTGAATTAGCTGTGCTTCTATTGGAATAGATCAACTAAATGGAGAGGTTTGGGAAACACTTACTTATATAAATATCACACCTTAGAGCTTTGTATTAGCCTAGCATTAGACAATACTCCGATGACTCAGGTGTACAGGTGTCTGTTACCTGCGGTATGACTCCACCATGTCACCCTGCTGCCTAGCACCGTTGGTTAGTTCCCATCACAAGAGGTCAGGTTGGGTTACACACACACCCCTGCAAAAGACACCTGCTCATAAATAGCGTCTCATCAATAATTCCTGATCCGGTGGAGGCACCGTGTGTAGCCTCGTGTGTACGGACCAGAATTGCGTTCAACAAGACAAACAGTTTGTGAACGTAGTCCTGGTTGAACGCGTCTAAGCTCCTGTAGAGCTCCGGCTAAAGAGGACCTACGATGGACATCTCGGTGCTGCCTAACAACAACCACCCGGAAAAGTTCTTTCAGCTGGACGTGGGGATGCTGCCGGCCACCCACGGGATGTTCCAGGTCGGGGCAGCTCTGTCGGGGCAGAGGCAGTGGAGTAACCAAGTCTATCAACAGGTAGGCCATCTGTCTCTGTCCTTTAAGTCTAGTAGCATTTCACTGTTAAAGGCAGGTACTCACATGATATCTAATGGAAGGCTTGTCTGCTTGGAGTGGCTTGGTCATGTAGATTCAGTATGTATTTAAAGGTGTGAATACCTCTGGCTCAAATTTAAGTCTAACTATAAGGACAGCACTTTATTTCACAATCTTGCACTTCAGGTAATCCAGACAATGTAGATGAATACTTCAAGCCAAACGCAGAGGTGATTAAAATCTGTTTAACTAGGCTAATTGAATTGAAGAGTCATATAAAATGCTCATTGTCTTGCCTTCATTT
The DNA here is from genome assembly GCA_003317085.1 of Hucho hucho. NCBI lineage: Eukaryota > Metazoa > Chordata > Actinopteri > Salmoniformes > Salmonidae > Hucho > Hucho hucho. Next base: position 27,511 of record QNTS01003201.1, read on the forward strand.
CAATAAAGGAATATTTTATTGATAACTCTTTGCTGTAAGTAACAGTGTTGTAGTAAAATACACATGAAAGGTAGGCCTATTTTATTTGTGTGCAAAACGAAGATATACTAAAATAAGAGGACGGCGTTACTTTCTTGACTCACGCAACGACAGCTATTGACTGTCCAATTAATAGTAATGAATGGTCATAGTGAAAAGTCATTGCATCAGTGTTCCATCACCATGCTTGCCAAAGATCACAAAGGGTTTACACATAATAAACTGTGAATTGATTGATTCAGTCTGGATTCGTTCTTTTTCAAATGTATATCCAACTCTCATCTTTGTTGTTTTTAAGTCAATATGGCTCCATAATTAACCACAGCTTCTGGTTGCAGTAGAATCATGAGTCAGGAATGAGTCAGTCATTGGAGTTCAATGAGAATAACAAGTGAGCTTATCAGAATTGGTTAAGGTCACAGTTTCTCAGTCTGTCCATATCTCCCTTTCTGCATTTTACACAATTAATTGATGAATGAAAAGCTGTGAATCGTTTCATCATGATATAGCTGAAGTGCTCCATCGTTTCATTGCTGCTCTAAACAAGGGAAGAACATGTATCATTCCAGTATCTGTTTTTTTGCGGTGAACACACAGACATGCAGGAATATTGGGACTTTGAATCACCTGTGTATATATGCATTACGGACGCATTATAGGCCATGTATGAATACATGAAAAGCCTTTACTAAATACCGTCATAAGGAGCCATGATATGTTATAACTGAATGGGAGTAGGAGCATTATTTCAGTCTGCTTGTTGCATCATAAACCATCCACACTGGGAGTAGGAGCATTATTTCAGTCTGCTTGTTGCATCATAAACCATCCACACTGGGAGTAGGAGCATTATTTCAGTCTGCTTGTTGCATCATAAACCATCCACACTGGGAGTAGGAGCATTATTTCAGTCTGCTTGTTGCATCATAAACCATCCACACTGGGAGTAGGAGCATTATTTCAGTCTGCTTGTTGCATCATAAACCATCCACACTGGGAGTAGGAGCATTATTTCAGTCTGCTTGTTGCATCATAAACCATCCACACTGGGAGTAGGAGCATTATTTCAGTCTGCTTGTTGCATCATAAACCATCCACACTGGGAGTAGGAGCATTATTTCAGTCTGCTTGTTGCATC